>JAYKXP010000170.1:0-90352 GCA_037176845.1 Paramarasmius palmivorus | reverse complement strand
GCAACCGCGCAGGAGAAATCACCGTGATTTCACCTGATTGGTGGTCTGACTGGCGCGATTTTGGAGCGCGTTGCTATGGAATAGTTACACACTGGAATGTACACACTGGATTATGGACATGATTGGTGTGTTTCTCAATATCATACCAAGACAAGTAGCTCACTACAAGACTAGACACATTGTAGCATCTTTGTGAGGTCACTCCGTTTTGATATAGTGGCTCTACAGCTGATCGCCTCACAGGAGCATTCAGTACCTCTACATATCGCTCGGGGTTCGATTCCCCGTAACGGCAACTCAATGGTGTGTGAATGTATTTCGTTCACTTCTTGGATTATTTCCCTACCATGCGGGGGAGCATCTCGGTATTTGAAAGGTGGATGGAGCGGGCAAAATCGGAGGGCACCGCTTTGATGGTTATTCCACAAGTATGAGTGAGCTCCGGGTCCCCCATACAAAACGTGGTCAGAGATACTAGTACGAATTGTTGCAACACTGGGTGCATGGACCCACTAACCCCATGATGATATATTGATGGTATTATAGGTTTTTTTATTGCTCAGCACAGTGGGTGTTCAATAAGTTGTGGTCAATTAAATACCTATATGTCATCGATATTTCGCTGCATTGTATTGGTGCATGCACCCAGTGAAATAGGCTTTATGCCCGCAGTGTCGCGGTCTTTCATTGCGCTTTCATAGGAAACAATTCGTTTTAGACGCATAACGCATGCCATCCAGTTGGTTGATCACAAGAATGACATACTCACTTCGAGGTGGATAGGATGTTGGAAACGGTAACGTTAGACTCGGAAGTGCAATTGTAGACTCTAGCTTGAAACACGAGACAGCGACAGCACCCCGCATTCATACCACCATGGGATCTTCCGTTGTAGCGTAATGGCTCCCATTATCGCCTCTCATACGTAGTTTATCAGCTCGGCGATAGCTCAGGGTTCAATTCCCTGTAACGGAAATATAAGGGTCGGCATTCAGTTATTTTCTTTCATTTACCTATTGAGACCGGGAGTGAGTATGGCTCCTTCGAACCCGGATGGAGCGGGAACACAATGATCTCTATATTCGGAGCGCGTTGTAAGCTAATCGCATCTACACCATCATAGAATCTTCACGACTCCGTTATGGTGTAATGGCTAACTAAATCACCTGTGTGCAATATCTCAGGGTTCAATTCCTGTCACGGAAATTTGGGGATCAAAATCTAATCATTTTCGTTCATTTACTTACTGGGATCGGTTGTAAGCATGTTAGCCCTTTGGAACCTAGATGGAATGTTGGAGTGAGATACGGGTTCCATGCACTGCGTAAGAGGCTACTAGCACCTGAACCGTCAAAGATGGGTTTTTACGAATATCAACGAAGTCTTTCAGTGCATGTTACAGGGAGAAACATGTGGTAGTACTCTTCGAGGGAAACAATCGATGATAAACGCCTGACGTAGATACCGTGACCATCCGAGTCTTCAGAGGGAATATATTACATACGATAGCATGTTGGAAAAGATATACACCAACTGCTGTGTGACTCCGAAAGACAACAATTAATTCAATTTTCTAGCGTGAACCAAAAAACGTTTACAAGGGGAATGATCCACAGACAGTCATTAATCCGTTATGGTGTCGTGGCTGACATTATCGCAAGGTCAGCCTTCGTAATAAAATCGTCGCGGTAGGCTCAAGGTTCGATTCCCTGTAACGAAATATTGGGAGCATTGCTATCTAAATTTTTTGCCTGTGTCAAGCACTAATAGATATCCCTCGAATTCATAAAGACATAGTGGAATAAGCATCCACTAAGCGTGCTACATGTCGAGAGTGAGGTGCATCACACTTCGACGTCTCCCATACGATACCATTTCTTGCTTCTACCTCGGGGTGTGTGCGTGCACTGACAGGGAATCGTGAGATCTGGGCAAGGTGCTGCAACGACGAACATAGTCCGTTATGGTGTAGTGGCTAACGTTATCGCCTCTCATTTAGGTTCCCGAGTTCGACTCGGGATAGTCCAGGGTTCGATTCCCTGCAACGGAAATGTGTGTGAAGGTTATTTTCATTCGTTTACTTACTGGGACCGAGTGTAAGCATGTTGGCGTTTTTTGAACCAGGATGAAACGTTCAATGGGAGCATTGGTGTAGGCACCGATCTGATATGATCTTAGCTCTCACGTTTGACCAAAAGCGTAAGAGGCTATTAGGACGCTGAGAATATACCCGCAGTCCTTTATTGCCTTCAAAATAAAATACGTAGATTTCCCTAACGGACAGAAACGTCTGTTGTGGACAAGATGCCTAGAGTGCACAAGTATTCCGTTATGGTGTAGTGGCTAACATTATCGCCTCTCATCCATTCTGTCGCCATCAACGAAGTCGCGATAGCCCAGGGTTCGATTCCCTGTAACGGAACAGAGAAAGAAAGTTGATTCTTTTTTATTGCCTTACCTGCCCGAATGCAAGTCCGGTGCATTCTGTGAGCCAGGTAATTCACTGGACTTTATCAGGAATACATGACAACCGTGTTTCAGTTTTGCCTGAGACGGAATCTCAAGACAATGTCTTATGTTTACATGATAGATGCATTGTTCTCTTTCCTCACGACTGCGAGATATACTATTAAACTTAAGGGATGCAGCAATCGAAAGGAAAGGGCTGGCGTTGTAAGGAGCGAGACTTCGAGGTAGTTGTGATCTGGCACATTGTACCTAGTCTTAGTCATATGCATGATGTTCCTCGGGTATTGAACTCACTGAGTGGAGATCGTCTCGTTCCAGGGTGCTCATGTTTATCAATGTATTCAGTTATAAAAACTACGGCACACTTTCCCAATAGGCTGCCCCAGTGAGGCTCGAACTCACGACCTTCCGATGTGTTAACTGCTCAATAATGCAATAACAGTCGGACGCTGTAACCAACTCAGCCATGGGGCAAGCGAGAACGATTCTCTTCCAGTAACATACAGACCGGTTACCAATTACGTAGGATGTGCTGGCAACACGCGGCTTTTCTTTTCCTCGCTTCCTTCCCTTTCATACCCATCTGGGTTGACTATATCATCTTTTCATCGAAAGGGACACTTACAGTCTGCTGTTCTTGTCGTTGCTAATGGATTTAGAAGATGGTTAGAGCAGGATTTAGGGGCAATTGTTGGGATGGCAAAAGTCTTGGAGGCCTGGCTACCGCTAACGGTGGTTTTCTTACAGTAACCATTTTTGATGAACTTTCTCCTGCATTTCCTGCTGGGTCTGGTGGTCACAAGAACCTTCATCGCACGCAAGCTCGGATGTGGATGGCAGAGGATAACGGAACGCTTTGGATGCGGGTACGTAGTCAAGTCCTCTCGAGGTCTACGCTGAGCTCATCATGTCTCTTCGATCCAGTTCTCTGCCTGAACGCGAACACACTCTTCCAAGTCCTCTCGCTATCGCTCTATACCTCTGTTCCTTCGCCGCTACAACAGAAGACAAGGAACACTATCGTTCTAGGAAAAGACCCGACGAAAGACCTCAGCTCAGACTGTCCCAGATCGCTACGCGGAGAATCTCTAGCCCTACTCTACTATATGTACGTCATCCAACACACCTCCAAACGCTGGAACTATGAACGTGACTTTTCGCTCCCATTTAGCATGTTCTCCCGCTTACCTCATAAGCAAGCTTTTCATCCCATCTACAGCGCCCAAGACGCCTACATGCGTCGTCGCCCGCACGAAGCTCCAGAGGCTCCTCCAACTAGCACGCGTTCACATCTTCAAGGCCTCCATCTCCACCAAGAGTCACAATAAGACGAGGCATAGCTTCAGCCATCCTCTGGTCGCACTCTACACCACACCACCTGTCTTTCCGGCACGTTTGAAGCTACACAAGTTGAGGTACGTCATTCGACATGCCTTCGCTTGTTATGCACTGACCTTCCCGCTCCCTACTAGCACGTCCTCCAACGACGAAGCTGACATCTTCTCATCGTCGAAACTGCAAGCACCGAAGTCATCGCCTCCACGGTTCCGTTTATTCAGAGGTATAGGGAGGATAGGGATAGGAGCATCGTTTATTGGGTATGTCGGCTTCTTTTCCTTCAAATACCACGGGCTTACATCCAATTCGTTCAACCTAGACCACCCCTCCTCCCCACACACGCACACTCACGCCCAGCTACTCATCCACAATTTATACCCATGAACACCCGATCCCTACTTCATCGTCACCGCTTCGACCTCCTCCGACCCACGCCCACGCCCTTGGGGTAACGTTCATGAGATTGAAACTGCCCCATGACTCACTCCTGCTTCTATCAAGGCTTCATTACGTTTTCGAACTCATGGGAGAGGTTTCTTTGCGTCCGGCAAGCAACATGAGGGAGAGGAATGTGGTACTAAGCAACCCCGTGATTGTGGGTACGTCGCTTCAAAGCTAGGCACGGTACTAATATATATTTACTTGACACCCATGGAAAGAAAAAGGTCAAGTTCCGCAGCGTCTATCACGAGAGGGCGTATTTGCTACAACACCGAAGATGGGTTCGGACCTTACCTTACCCTTCCTTGTTGTATGTACTGTAGATTGCTCTATAAATGAAAAAAAAACGAGCCGAATAGACAAGTATATCCGACCTGCCTGGTTCGAACAGGCGACCCCAAGATGAGGACATTGCCAGCCTATTACAGTCTTGTGCTCTTCCAACTGAGCTAAGGTCGGCGGTGAGCTGTTGTTTTGGGTTTGGGTCATGATCATTGATTTGATAGGTGCTCGGGTACCCCGTCTAAAAGGCCTTTTACGGTTCTGATTTTCCTATCTACTTAGCTAAAATCGGCGCTTCTACCTTCAAGTTCTACAGCCCTTGCGTGGGCAGTTCACCGGATACACTTCAAAACCTTACAATTTCCTTCTGTGGTCGATTACTGATATAAACTATTTTTTAAAAAATATCACTCGATACGAGTGGTTGAAATCCGACCTGCCTGGCTTGAACAGGCAACTCCAATATAGGAGATTCTTTCACATTACGGTCTTGTGCTCTTCCAACTCAGTCAAGGTCGGCACTGCTGTGTAATACAGATTTCCGTGCATATGTGGTAGGAACGCATACCTGAGGGGTGGGGATACGTCGTCTAAAAGCCTTCTACATCACACTCAGCGCCTTTACCTTCCGTAACCCCTACGTTTTTTTTATCTCTGGTGGAATACCACATGCGAAGGAGGTTGACTTTCCTACAACGCTTCGCGGTCTTACCCTAGCAAAAACACCGTTTCTAACTGCCGTCTATTCCGACCTGCCTGGTTCGAACAGGCGACCCCAAGATACAAGCTTCAAATGTACCCATTACAGTCTTGTGCTCTTCCAACTGAGCTAAGGTCGGTGATGCGAGGCTCTGGGCTCTCGATGCCATAGTCTGCGAAACACGGCGGTGGATAGAATAGGCGGTGGTGATAGTGCTGCCCAACACGCAGATAGAAGCGACCAGGCATCCCAATGATTCAAATGGTATACTTGGCGAATGGGTTTCACTGTGAAAAGATTCACCTAGGCCAATACCTCATGTTTTCCATAGTGAGACTCGGAGGATAGTGAAGAATGCGGTTTCTTTTCAGCTCATGTTATGAAAAATACGCTTGGTTACCCCGTAATCCGACCTGCCTGATTTTAACAGGGGACCCAAGACAAGAACACAACCTGGAGTTGTAACAGTCTTGTGCTCTACCAACTGAGCTAAACTCCGCAACGGGGGATGAATCTGTGTTGAGGACCCTAGCGGCTGATAAAGCGGGCATAACGCCGCGATGGTGATAGAGTTCCTCAACGCCCACATGTCATCATTGATGGAAAAGAACCAATCAATTATACAGCACATTACCATCACCATCATGATCGACGAGCTCCCAGCGCAGCGCGTTGTTCGTACTAATGTCCTCGTATGTATAAATGCCTAACGCCCACTTCGTCAGCCCTTTGACCGTTTCCACTGATGACAGAAACTGAGCAACCCTATAAAAAAGTCGTCCTCATCACCGGCGCAAACCAAGTTACTTATCGGCTTGGCGTTGGTGAAGCTCTTAGTGAGCATATTGTGTATCTTGGGACGAGGAATAAGGAGTTGGGTGGTCAAGCTGCATACATGTTTTCGCCGGGTAAGGGGAAAGGGTGCTAACGAATGGAATTAGGCAACAACTCAAAGGGCCTCCAGCTCGAATCTGGATCGAACTATCCAACAGTGAGGTAGGAAGTTTTATGTCAACACACCGTCACGTCACGTTGAATTTTCCTTTCGAGCCTCTCCCACCAAATCACCGAAGTGCGCGTCTTGGTTTTCTTCATCGGTGTTGTACTGTATAGTTTTTTTAATGTTAAGGTTGCTATCCTCCTCCTTAGCTCAGGGGTTCAGCGCATGCTCGTATCGTTTCTGTACTACACGAGGTCAGTCGTTCGAATCGGCTGGGGAAACTACACATAAATCGTATGGTGTTTTGTCGGTTCCTTTCTCTGTCAACTAAATCGCTGCACGCCTCTTTATCAGTGAAAAGCTTAGTCCGATGGTTCACTTATCTCCGATAACCGCAATTAGCTATACCGGATGTTGAAGACTTAACTTCCTCACGCGAATCTCAAGCCACATAGTGACCCATCCATCCGTCTCGCCCCAAAGTGCTTATAACACAGTGTGAGGCTCCTCAAGATCATGTATAATTTTGAAGCTGCGTGTTCGAACCACGCCGGTGGAGTGGGCCAGGAGGGGCTGAGGAAGCCCTAGCTGCTGCTAACGCGGTGGATGCGATTGGGAAAGGTAGGTACGACAGGAATGACTACATAGAGAGTGCTCACGTGACCGCTAGACCGGCTCGGCCTATGCCAGTAGCCCCTACTACATGTGCCCCCTTCGAAAAATGCGCGGCGTCCTCGTCGCGCGTCCTAAACATGACGAACACAAGGAAACTACCGTCTAACCCAACCCAACTGATGTAGGATCTGACCCAACTGAAAGAGGCGAGGATCACCATACCAATCCAACGGCGGCAAGGAATCTTGAGGTTTTCGATATGAACGGTGAGACGAGGGTATGTGAGCGAGGTGAACTGGCTTTCCGGGACCAATACCATGTGGATGCTTGCGTGAGACATAAGGGGAGTCGGTATGGGTATTAAGTGGAATAACTGAACGTCGGTGAGGGGTGCGCTTATCCAGACGGACAGAACGAGCATTGCGGCGCTTGAGCGAGTGAAATGGTGACACTGACTTCGATGATCGAAGCACAGTCAGGTCGCGTGGTGGTGATGATGAACGAGGTATGAGGACAGCTGGGGGAATGGTATCCGATTCTTCAGCCCAGTTGAGTGACGAAGTCGACAGTAAAGGGAGAGGAGTGACTTCTGGTATAGTCTGGGTCATTATGGAGGCATGCGAGAGTGTGTCGGTGTCAGTCTGGGAGGAGGAAGTGGTGTATGTTCGTAAGTGAAGGTCGGAAGTGTCGGTTGCAGTGTCCTTCTGTTCAGGTGCATCTATCATCCTGCGTCCCATGGCAACCCCCTCTTTCCAACCTTCTTCAACTCCTACAACATTTCCAGCCTGAAAGCCGAATTCCCGACCATCATTCCAACCTTGGACATATCCGTCTTTCTTTCCTTCCTTCCAACCTTTTTCCAATCCTTCTGCAACACCTTGAGCACGCCCCTGTTGCATCCCCATCTGCAAGGCGGTGTCCCAGAGAACACGAAACCAGAGCTCCCTGTCGTCGGGGTCTTCCTCACGATCAAGAATGTTGTACCCGATCCTCCGTGCGCGGTCGTGGTCGGAACTGAATTCATCGGTAAGGATTTGGAATATGCTGGTATCAGAGGATGAAACAGTATCGTCTAGCTTGGCTGGTGGGGATATGCCTATTTGCAGGCTGATTTCGTCTTTGAAGGCCTCTCCCTGGACTCTGTCGACCCAATATCGAACAAAAAGAGCACGGAAGGAGGACCAGTATATGGTCAAGTTAGGGGGGATTGAGTCGACCCATAGGGCTGCCGGAAACGCAATATTCTTCCGTAATAGGTGGGCTTTTGTGCACGGTTTCTTCTGGTGGTGGGCACTGCCGGTGAAGCGCTTGAGTGTTTGGTTTTGTTTGGCCCCGCCCAAAACCTAAAGCACGCTTGCACACGCGATCCATACAGCGGGAGAGGTCGTTTATGTGCTGAATCGAATTTAGATGTTATGTAGAAAAAATTGTCCGCATTAGTTTTTGGATTTTTCAAAATTTCAGTGACGTCATTTGCCTGTTTATCGTGTTCGAGGTCGATTTTCCCAAATTAAATGCGAAGGATTTTTTGCTAGGAGCATATAGTTTCGATCCCGCGGCTTGTTTGGGAGGTGATGGCAGTCGTTGTGACGGGGAGAAAGGATCTTCGAGCTTGGTTTTTGGCGTGGAAAACTGATAGATAGATAGATCATGGACGAGAAGACGCGGGGCCAACGCGTCTTGTCGCGACCTGAATGTCTTTCCTCGACCGCTACAGGCTGCCTAGTACATTGATAGACCTCTATCTTACCAGTGAGGAATTGAAGGGCATAACGCCAGTCAAAATTCAAGGGCGTGAGCGTCCCAGCTGGTCTGACATGCTAAAAACTTCTGCACTATTTGATACAATCAATCACAATCTCCGTTGTTCTTCAAAAAAATGAGCCCAGACTGGACCGTATAATCATGCATTTGTATTTTTGCAAGAAATCTGAGAGTTTAAACAAAAATGTCACAACAGAAACTATGAAAATCTCCGATTGCAGCAAGATTGCAGTAGAAAAGAGCAATTTACATGATAATCTAATGTTCAAATTGGCCTTAAATGTTACACAGCAGAGGTACTACCTTAATGAACTTGCTTGCAAGTTAATCGGCATCTATGCGATGCGCTGAGCGATGGGGAGGGCATTGAGACAGGAATCGAAGAGGAATCTGCTTAGTAAGCCGGACAAGCCAAACCGAGCATTGCCCACCACCATTTCTTCGTCTCTACAAGCTCTTCAAATCTCTGCAACCACTCTCCTGCATTCTCCTGCCCAACAAAAGGTTCCAAGTCGTCCATGATAGTTCGAGATTCAATTCCAAGGAGTTCTGATGATTTTCCGGTGGTAAACTGGGTGCTGAGTCCGAGTCCGAGCGCCGAGGTGCTGATGAGCTGGCAAGAAAAATGGGAGAAACTGCGGGAATGGCAATGCGGTGAGGCGAGAAAAGATGTGGTAGACGAATCGCGCTCTCGTCACCAGATGGAGTGGGCCAGGAGGGGCTGAGGAAGCCCTAGCTGCTGCTAACGCGGTGGATGCGATTGGGAAAGGTAGCTACGACAGGAATGACTACATAGAGAGTGCTCACGTGACCGCTAGACCGGCTCGGCCTATGCCAGTAGCCCCTACTACACCGGGTATTGTGATAATCGTTCTAGAGTGGCTATTTTGTGGTTCAATACTGGCATTGGGTATGGCTTTTTGTTACGGGCTTCTTTCCAGGTTGCGAGGGACAAAACGGAGGGCAAGATCAGTATCGTTACTTCCAATGTCTAATCTACACGGGAGTTATAAAGGCCTCAAGGTTTGAAAAGTTTACTAAAATACCACAATCCAGATCGTCCACGATATGTATGCTATTCGGTCACGACCCTTTGAAGGACTAGGGAAGACGTACTCAGAACAATTTTTTAGGCCGGAGAGAACGTTAGCATAAACGCACGAGAGGTTGAACGAACGTACACCCTCATCTTGTTGCGAAAGCGGGGGTGTCAAGGCTTTGACAGGAAGCTTAATCAATCTTTAGGAGCGATTAGTATGGTATCAAACTGAAAAAGGTAAATAAGCACGAACTCTAAGCCCTCTACCCCGAACAATGCGGATGAGCCATTATCCATAGAAATGTGACAAAATGGGCGTTAAGCGAAATCGCGAGGTATAGCACAATCGAGCCTATGAAAAGAAAGTCTATAGGTCTGGATCAGGGTGTGGGGAAGGTCACGCTACGAGATTCTAACCCTTCTACCCAAAGCTGGAAGATAGAGGCTAAGCATCAGCGTCTAAAGAAAGAGAGTGGAAGCAACAGGCAAGATACCTCATCTTTCCTTGTATTCTCATAGTTCCATCCGAGACTCGAGGTATTGGGTGGTCTTGAGATAGACTATCGATGTAGGGCATAACGATCAGCTCCTGGCGTAAAGGTATGAATCGAAACTGCACACCTCAATTGTGAATACTGGGTGCTAGTGAGAGTCCGCGGATACCCCCTTCAGCGTGAAAGCAACGTGCCTCATGTAGATGGTGTATGAAAGTGACCAGGTAATCCGTGATGTTACTCAAGATACGCGTTGAAAGCTTCGGAGGATATAATGAGGCACAAAAGAGTAGTTGAGCCTATCAAGGAGCCGATGTGGGTAAATGTATGGAGTAACACAGCCAGGGAAGAACGCACGTTGATTGTATTCTGGATCCACCGGGCTAGTGAACGTTGTGACCAGGTAGGATATCGATCAGCTCCCTGCGCAACCGTAGTGATAGAGTGTACACACCTCAACCTTTCCCTCATCCTGCTCGTCCAGATTTTGCCTGTGCTTTGGGCTCGTTTCCAGAAGGGAGATGAATGTTATGGAGGAGACTGCGCAGAAAACCCGCGAACCGTATATACGGTCGCTGAGATGGTGCCGAGATTCTGAAGGTTTATACTTCAGTGTGCGTGAATGATCGTTCGTGGTTTGGTTGGGGCTCCCTTCCTGCAGGGAAGATGAATCAGATGGAAAAGAATGCGCAGAAACCCCACAAACCCTGTACGATGTATGCACAATCCGAGTTCTTGGTCTTGGATCACGGTTGTGAGAGTATGCCCAACATCGAGATCGAGAGGAAGGAGAGATTCTGGAAGACAGATGAACGCCAGATCGTGACGAGAGCAATCATAGGACGTACCTTCCGCCAATATCATCCAATCCACAACACAATGCTGGTTGTTGGAAAGGGAATTCGGGCTAACAAAATGTGGGTTAGTGCAAGCTATGAAATGAGTGGAGGCTGACATACGTTGAAGGAGAAGGAGCGATTGTGGGGAAATGAGAGGCGAAAGAAAGCAACGAGGCGACCCAGAGTGTCCGAGGTCCCACTGATGTCGTAAACACGCGTCTTCTTTTCTTCTCTCACGCGTGTCATTCTCCTTGGAGGTAAAGTAGTCAATTTACATCTCTGTAAGGCCAACATGGATGCTAGAACATGCTCTCATCCGTTATGGTGTAATGGCTTACATTGTCGCCGCTCATGAAGCGAGCTGCAAATAAGCACGAAAGCACAAGGTTTGATTCCCTGTAACGAAATGAAAGTGGATCCGGTTTGTTTTTTTTTTTTATTTCGTTTGTTATATTGATTCTATTCGAGCTATTTCCTCTCTTTTAGCTAACCTAAACGAGCACGACACGTAGGTCAACAAAGGAATTTTCCTTCAGGTTTCCTCTCATACAATCCTTACTCATACCCGCCGACTGACCGCTATACGTGTCCGTTATGGTGTAGTGGCCATCATGCGCAGTTATCGACCGCTAAAGCCAAGGGTTCAGTTCCCTGGAACGGAAGTTGCACCGTTGTGACATATGTTTTATGTTTTACCCTGATCTACATCCTGAATGCCAAAAGGGCCATGATTCTTCATTTATCCGGACTGAAAGCCTGAGAGTAGATAGAAACGAAATTCAGCCTATGAATGAACTGAAAACGTATGCTGGTACGCAGAAAACGAGGTAAACACATGTTCGTCTTCCTTCCTTCTCTTCTCTTACTAGGAATTACATCCTTTATGATGTAGTGGTCAATGCTGTCGCCTCTCATTCGGTTCCACTAGATGATGAGCGAAATTCTGGGGTTCGACTCCCTGGAAGGAAATTCACAGAGAGTGCGATTTCTTTTTGGTACGTCCTGAGTTGTGAGTCTGTTCAGATGTCCCTAAGTAGTAAGAGCAAGCTACATACACGTAACATGCTCTGCATTACCCCAGACTTGAGGCAGGCTTGTGGGATTGGCTCGACCTATCTTTCCTCTCTGTAATGGAGTTCGGGCTAACCTGAACGGACATACATCCAGGTGAAGAATTTCGATGCCGAGGTTTCTTTCGGTTTGACTAACCTTGAAGTTCCCAGTGTCGCCGACACCATACTGTACCACTCACCCTTGGACGTTACTCTTCATGGTTAATGTTCATAAACTTAAGACCCAACATGGATGAGATCGCACAAACTACTCTCAAGCTTCGAGTAGATCAGGTCTTACATATTATGGGACTTACGCTTGGGTAAGACTCCGTTTTCAAAGTTTCCAATGCATCGATCAATTGAGTCACGACCACATACTCAAGCTGCGCAGCAAGTAGCTCTGATGTAATGAGAACATCAGTTGCGGAACAGCATTTGTTGTGGAATCTTCATATCATTTTACCAATGGGAACATTCTCCAAGTTTAGAGAAGTCGATGGATTCTTACCACAATCCTGACACAAGCCCGCCAATAATAGTGGGCTCCTATATCCAAATTCTCTTGAGCACGAAGAACATTTGAGGGAACAATTAGGCGTGAGTTTCAGAACCTGATATACCTAAAGAGCTCCTTGAATGAAATTTAAAAAATCGAACTTTCACCAATACTGTAATCCGACCTCCCTGGTTCGACCAGAATTGCAGTCTCGTGCTCTTCTAACTGAGCTAAGGTCGGTTCCCACTCAGTTCTTCTCCCCATTACCTTATCCCATAACGCGCCAAAATATAGAGCGGGCGTAGCGCGGTGGTGATAGAGCTGCCCCACTGGCATCACTGATGGAAGAACCAATCAATTATACAACACATCACCATCACCATCACCATCACCATCATGATCGGCGAGCTCCCAGCGCAGCGCGCTGTTCCTCGTATGTATAAATGACTGTCGACTAACGCCCACTCCTTTCCACACCTTCGACCCATGGCGGAAACAGAACCCTACAAGAAAGTCGTCCTCGTCACCGGTGCGAATCAGGGTATCGGCTACGCACTAGTCAAGCTCTTAGCTGAACGTGGACATATTGTGTATCTTGGGGCGAGGAATAAGGAGTTGGGTGTTCAAGCTGCGTACGTTCTTCGTTTTGGCTGGGAAGGGGAAAGGCTAAGGTGGTTTTAGTAAACAACTCCAAGACGAGCATAGTCTGGACGTCCACTTTTTACACCTTGACGTGTTAGATGGGGAGTTGATAGCGGCTGCAAAGGATAAGATCGAAAAGGATCAAGGTCGTCTAGACGTTCTCGTAAACAACGCCGGTGCGTCTTTACCTCTTTACCTTCCTTCCTCAACTTCTTAACGACACCTCTAGCCGTCGCATGCCCCCTAATAAAACCATCCGAATCCAACCACGAAGAATACCGCAAAACATTCGACACAAACTTCTTCGCTATTGTGCACCTAACAACCACTCTCATCCCACTCATCCGTCTCTCCCCAACCGGTTACGGCGCCATCGTCAACATCACCTCTGGGCTCGGCTCGAACAGTGACCGTGCAGGTCCAGAAGCCAATCCCCTGTATTCCTATGCCAACGCATACGGCGCGTCGAAAGCCGCGTTGAATTCGTATACCATCTCTTTGGCGACGGATTTGAGGGAAGAGAGGATAAGGGTTAATTGTATCTGCCCGGGGTATGTGACGACGAAATTGAATGGGTTTAGGGAGGGTAGAACTCCGGAGAATGCGGCGGGATTGTTTTTGGAGTGGGTAGAGGTTGGGCCGGGGGATGATGATAAGACTTGTGAGTGGTTTGTTTCGCTTGGTTTGTGGTTGAGGTATTAATGGATTATGTTTATGATTATGATAGGTATGTTTTATAGTAATGGCAAGCAGAAGCAGTGGTAGAGTAGAGGGGAGTCGATTACAATTTACAAAGGTGTACTCTCGATAACGATGTTTTTGGATGCGACTTGGCGGATGTGGATTATGAGGTGGCTGGTTAGTATACAATGCAGGACACGCTGGAGGCTGGATTCCGAGGTTTAGTCAAGGTAAAGATAGTCGTTGAGGACTTACGGTCCTAATACGAGTGTGAACTCGGACTATCGCCTAACGTGTCAGCTTGGAGAGCTTTCCAACGAACTCCCGACTCACAGGTAGTGTTTTGATAATCACGATGTTCGCCGTGGAGAGAACTACAATGACGATTTAGAGGTTTACGTTGAAAAGGGGAACGTGGCGTAAACTCACGTAGCATAAGCATGAAATATAACGCTCCGTCCTGATATATAACCCTCAAGAGATTCGGTAGACCTCCTTCTCTATCTTGTATATACCAATGTCAGCTAAGAAGCCACTTCGAATGGATGTACGAGGAACTTACAAGCCCAAAATGCTGGTATGAGCATGAGAACCGTCGCACCTATACCAGTAAGTAAAGGATTGTAGTGACGAGTCAAGAACTCACTTGTATCATAAATCAACCAAGTAATCCAAATCGTATACACTTCATCTCCATCGATGATGAAACATCCCCTAAAGTTCGGGATGGGCAGGATGGCGACTATGAGAGGAGTTAATGAGCGATGCGTTTGGATAGGAAGGACCAACATCTCAAAGACTTGGATATCCGATCTAGGGTGACGAAATGCGGAATCAAAGTTCCTACGACAAGAATGACGACGATTGCGCGGATGCGTGGGCTGTTCATCCATACGCACCATATACGGACGCTTGAGACGACTAGGGGAGTGGTGGTGAGTGACTTTCATTGGTTTGATTGGAAAGGAGAAGTAGGCGTACTGTTGGATAATGCAACGCCTACTGTCGAAGTGACTGGTGAATACAATCAGATGAAGTGAAATGATAACGTATGAGAGAGCGTACACATCAACGCCCGATGTCCATAATAACATTCCTTTTCACTCAACCCCGGTGCGAAACGAACTGTCGATTCAGAGTTAGTAGCCGATATTCGATCAGGAAAGGCACCAACTCACAGATGATTAACAAAAAGAAGCAATCCACAAACGGTAGAAACCGCTGTATGAGATACAGTGCTTTGAATAACGTCCATGGTGATTTCCAGATGTATTGGATTTCGAGGGAGAGCCGGAGGATGAAGTCGTATGGAAGGAGGAAGATGACTGAGACTGTTGGGGTGATATGATTGAGTCGGAGATGGGGTGATGGGTCAAATGGGGAACATACCGGCCCAGTACTTGACAAAGATTGATGTCAGTGATGGTATTAGATATGGTGTATGAGATAGTGATGCTCACAGAGATATCTCGTTCATGTTGAAGAGCTGGGAGTAGCTCTGGAGGTGTACTCATGGTGGAGAGAAGGAGAGCCAAGAGTCGTGGACATTGATAGGATCAGGTGTCGTGTAGATTGCGATTGATGATGATCAGCGGAATGATGAGAAACGTATCGGTGATGTCGGCAGGTAGACATGCGGTCGGCGGTGGTGTCAAGTTGAATTAACTCAAATATTTGCTGGCAATCGCCGACTATTGAATGAATGACCGCCGTATCACAGCCTTGCAACTCAATTTATGGGTGCTCAGATGATTGATGAGTTTCATGACTTGGGCGTGACGCTGCAGTAAAGATTGACGCTCCGCTCTTTAAAAACTAGATCCACAAGTTACCTGCGGTTCAAAGACAGACGGAAGCGGAAAGATGATGGCTGTGGTGAAAGAGTGAGGTTGGAGATTGATTGATATTGATTGCGTGCGGCGGAATGTGTAACTTGTAAGCCTAAAAAGGTCCATAGAAGAGTCCAAACGACCTGCCCCAGTGAGGCTCGAACTCACGACCTTCCGATATTAGATGTACCGAATGCTTCATTCATAACAGTCGGACGCTGTAACCAACTCAGCCATGGGGCATGTCCGTGGTTGGCTTCTACAATAGGTATGATCGCTCCGATGACGTGGGGCAATGACTTGGCTTCTTTTTCGGCTCCGGAGCGCTCTTTTTTGTTGTTCACCTCCATCTACTCTCTCCTCAGCCATTATGCCAGGATCCCTAAGTCGTTCATATGCCCTTCCAATCTGACTCGAGCTAACAAATTCATCTTATCAGTGCTCACTACCGTCGGGAGAAATGTCGGAGAGACCCTTTCACGATATGTACGTCTAGCGTGTATCTTCCTCTGCCGCCTGGAACTCATATCTTTTATCTCCTCCAAGGAGTTTTCCTCAGGCCCATAGATATCACTACACACCAGAAACCGACTACTCAATAACCTCTTCTGCATCCAATCAATCGCTCCTTCGACTTGCTATATTCTGCCAATCGTTTGCTATATCGATCTCCTCCAACAACTCTGCGGCCTTCATTTCCGCCTACTGCGACTTGAAAGCTACCTCCCCTTAGGTACTTCAACTGCGATTCATATGATACACCGTTACCGATACATTCAGCAAGCTTTTGCGACATTGATCCCCTGCCGGAGTAAGCTGGAGATGAGCAGAAGGAAACAGAGGAAGAATGAACAAAACACGGTCTATTTCAACAGGTACGTCTCATCTGACTCTTTTACTACCTCGATCTCATCATTACAGCTTTACTAGCCTCTATCGAACATGCATCAAGATCAACACGGTTGCCTACCATCCCAAGCCAACCTCCCTTTGCATTTCCTGCCAACTCGGTGGGATGTTCTCTACTTCTTGTGCCCACGTTTACGCTTTGGGGTAAACACTCGGCGACTTTCTGGGTTACGTCAGCTACCTTCTACGACCGACCTCAATCCATTCCTCATCATACAACGAGCGCACACATGTAACAAGGGGAGACCGTTGAACTGGGAGAAAAGGTGATCCAATTACGTCCCCACACAACCTACCGTCGGAGTCAACCACGAGCTGAAATCCTCTCCTTTCCCAACATCCCATGTCCACACCCCCACATTCCCGGAACCAGGTGTCAGCACCCAACGAACGCACGCTTGGGACGAACAGAGAAGCAAAACGTTAGACTTGGGGCATAGTGATCGACAGTACGTCTTACTTAGTCTATTGTCATGACACCCGACGAGCTGAAATGCTTTTCCTTCCCAACACCCAGATTCACACCCACACCCCAAGTTGCTCCCTACTTCCGTTTTCGACTCCCTCGGTTCAGGGTAGCGTCAACTCGGGGGTGTGGGCAAGGTCTGTTGCATGGACGTCAATCCGTATCCTCCACAGCACATGATAGAGTATACCTCGTCTTTCCCTCAAGCATGGAACCGGGGATAGAAGGGCGTTGGGAGGTCACGAGGGGGAAAAGATTCGGTGAGTCGTCTCACGCCCATCAGTACCTCACTGAAAGGTAACCTGCTAGAGCCCGCCTAGCTCAATCGGATAGAGCGTCAGACTCTTATTTGTGTTCCTCCCTAATTTGATCTGAAGGCTGCGAGTTCGACCCTCGCGGTGGGCTACTTCTGTGGATCGATCCATCACATTTTTGTCGAAATTCAATTGCTTATCCACAAGAACCTATTCATTCCCTGTAACACGTGTCCACATGTGCCCGTAACTCAGTGGTAGAGTGTGAGATTGCAATCGCCCGAATCTCTATTCCAGAGGCGTAATCTCGAAGCCGCGTGTTCGAACCACGCCGGGCACTTTGATCGAGGGAAGAATTTTTTTCGTTCGCCCAAGTGTATTTTCACGCGCCAGGGGTGAACGGGGAGGAGGAAGGGTATGTTCCCCCTTAGCTCAGGGGTAGAGCGCTTCACTCGTATGACTTTTGTAGAAGAAGATCGAATGATGAAGAGGTCAGTCGTTCAAATCGGCTAGGGGGAAGTGTTCGATTTATGCCTCTGGTCTTTTTTTTTTTGCTTCCCCACTGTAAGGTGAGGTAAGTGCCGAGTGTGCATCGTCTTCCGTACCCTTTCTCGTTCTACTCTCATCGGAGGTTGCGCTAAAAATTGATCGTTCTCGTCACACTCTAATCGTTCATTCAGGTCATTAGCTCTGCATACCAAACCTAGACTCTAGAGCTCTAGGGTCCAAGCGCAATCGCATTTCTTTTTTGGCGGTGATCTTCCAAAGGTTTCAGGATCGTGAGTGAGATTATCCAACTCCACGAAGATCCCATTTCAAGCTTTCAAGGCTTGAACCACGAATGAGAAATCGACGGCTCTTTCTGGTGGCGAAAAAAAAGCGTATAAGTACAGCCAAATCAGCTGCCCCAGTGAGGCTCGAACTCACGACCTTCCGATTGCTAATACTGTCCTGGCTGCATAACAGTCGGACGCTGTAACCAACTCAGCCATGGGGCATGTTACCGGCGTGTGTACAGTGTACTCCACAGAGGATACGTTTTCTACAATCCTGTATTAGCTCCCCAGAATGCGGACCTAATCTGAACACACGAAGTACTAGTTATTCAGTTATCAACCCACTGAACGTCCAACAACCGACTCGACCTTCTACAGTATGAGAGTGGAACAAGCGGTTCATGGCACATCGTTCATAACCTGCCGAAAGCACTTCCAAAGCATCGAGGTCACTGAACATGTCCTCGTTGACTCGATACGTGGTATCCTACTGGCAGACAATGTTCTTCAACGTGCCTCCTATGTCCTCGGTGAATGTGTGATTCGAGTTGTGTGAGTACTGGTAAATTCATGCTCTAACGGCACCTGGTAGATGTAGTACAGTACGAGGGAATGTACGTCCTTCTTAACGGTGGCGCAAAGCTACACCAGTCAGCGTCATCCACGAGCTGTATAATCTGGATTTTCACAGTCCGAATGAGAAAGTAGAGAGTACGGAAGACGGAAAAAGTGGATACCTAGCTAAAGAAGGATCCATTGGACGAGGACGAAGATGTAGGGAATGAATTGCTGTAAATAATCAGATCATTAAGAGATTAATCTGTTCTAATGCGGGCACGGAACTGGGCATCGAGGGATTAAAGGGGATTAATCTCAGGCGACCGGATTATTGTCCGATTAACCTCATCGTCGGACGTGCGATCACCGTTGGTGTAATTGCATCAGTTGTGATTAATCTCATTCCAATACTATGTATTGCAATTCTTAATAGGATTGTGACAGGTTCTTCTGTACAGATTAATCCTATCAAAGGATATTCCTGCTATACCATGGGTCAGCAGCATATCTCTCACACGACTCCCAATCCAGATGATTACGGCTGTCCCGGGAGGCTTTGTATTTTTCCCTGAATAGAGCCTGCTGGAGATTGAGAACTAATAGCATAGAAGTCTAATGGCGAGATCCACTCACGTATGCATAGAACACCTCCGGATATGATTTCATACATTGCAGGGCCGTCAAAAGTGGAAGATCCATAGTCGAACGGACTATCTCATCCATCCCTTTCAAATCGGAATGGGTGGCCTTGTATGGTATGACACGGATGGCGTTGTCACTCGACAGTTTTGCGTAGTAACTATATGATTGTTATCATCAACACCCCTAGGTAGTGGAAAAGTGAGGAAAGCTACATACTTGATCGCCTCTCTAGCCGCCATAGCAGCGAAATGGTTGCCGTACTTCTCCGCTGCTGCAGCCAGATCGAGAACGAGGTCCAATCCCTTTCCGCAAAGGTCTTCGTGCTCTTGGTAGTGTGAGAATTGTAGAAGAAGTACCAAAACTGTGTTCTTCTCGGATAATTTGACAACGTCGTTGGTGTCGTGTGTTACAGAGGTGGTTAGGGGAAAGGCCGTGTTGAACATCTCCAGGTTTTTGGTATGAGCACCGAGACGATTCCCGTCGGATGATTCGATGATCAGATCGATAGGGATGGAGCAGCCGTCAACTGGTGAGAGATAGTCAAGCTTTGAACAATTCTTGATATTCGGCGGTTTTATTCACCTGGACAAGCCGCATCGACGGACGTAGCAGACACAGAAGTAGAGGTAGCAGACATGGTGGGCAATGGTCAAATCGATTCTGGGGAGACAGTAATTTGTGGCCGCGTTATCTTCACGGCGCAGCCTGTATGCCTCGTGCTGAACTCAAAATGCTGCGCTTTGGTCAGATGAGTGAGTTTGTCGGACCCACATTCGATATGGTCCGTCTTAATGTCGCCAATGCTGTTTCCCCATCAAAGTGTGTTTTGATACGCATACATCTCATGTTAAGAAGCCTTTCTCAAGTTTCACGATGTGTTGTGTTGAGCCGGAGCCGCAACTCAAACTGTTCCCCACCTATGAGAATTGCGCAATACCACCCCGCTACTCAATCCGTTGTTGCCGATAATATGTTATAGTTAGTAACGATTGCGAATGCCGTTCTTCGCAAGGGTAAAGCATCTCATTTTGTGTATTCCCGAAGATCGTCGATTGCTACCCGGTGCGTAGTCTACAACTCTTGATCTTTCAAAGCTGACATATATTACATTGGCAGGCATTGAACCAGAGTTCAACTGACACTCAAGATAGAATATTTCAATATCACGCGAAATATGGAACTGCCTTACGCATTCCGGCTCTTCATGATGCCTCATACCTCTGTTTAACTCGGCAATGAATTCTTCCTACCTCAGACAAAGGACTTGAAGTTCGTTTCACTCGCTCCTCCTGGTCGCTGGATTGTGTTCGCAGAAAGTTGATAGGGCACGGTGGCCTTCGACGCATATAGAGCGTAATGGGCTTCCGTTTTGGTGTTCTATAGATGCGAACTTGTCTTTTTCCCCCTTTCAGGTACACCAATTCCAGGACTAAAGGCGAAGGGTTTCTGGAGCTGTTTAGTATACGCTGCAGGTGCCTGGCTCTCTCTATTCTGAATTCGAGCCCACGCCCGATTGCACTCTCTTCACTAGTTGTATCCACCAAGCCCGTCCAAATAGTAATCTGAGCAGTCCACTTTTCCCTATAGAGAACCTACGTGACATACTTAGCGTGTCGCAACTCAATTCCTACCTGAGCCACTCACGTAGAAGTAAACCACCTCCGGGTAGGATCCGAATACCTTCAAAACTGTAGCCATCGGAAGGTTCATCGTCAAACGAACAATCTCATCCATTTCGGTTAACTCTGGGTGCGTAGCCTTGTAGGGTATAATACCGAGAGCGTTCTCTGGAGACTGTTTTCCCAGGAAACTTTGACGCGCGATATGAATACACGGCCTGTAAAGATGAACGGGAACAATACTGACTTCATCGCATACCATGCTTAACTCAGAATGCTGCGCTTTCGTCAGCTGAGAGAGTTTATTGGATCAACATTAGATGCGATCCGCCTTAAGGTCGCGAGGAATTTATTTTCATATCACAACGGTGTAAGTGTTTTGTACGCATAAATCTCACATTCCGAACCTTATCTGTTGAATCGCACCCAATAACGTCACATTTATGCTCGACCAATCTTGTTGACGATGTTCACGCATTCCATCCAAGACGTGTTTATCCTCCACTTCTCTTTTCTCTCTTTATAGATGACCTGAGGTACGATTGAGTACTACACTTAGAGGATATAAGTCTCACTCACGTAGGTGTAGAATACATCTGGATACGGCTTCATGGCCTCGAGCACCGTTGAAATCTGAAAGTCAATGGTTGAACGAACCATCGCGTCTATTTCCCTCAAATCGCCGTGAATTGCCTTGTATGGTATGATGCGCAGCGCATTTAGAGGGTCTTCTCTTCCCATGTAACTAACGCAATAGATCGAAAGATGACCATGAGGCAAGCAGAAATGAACATACTTCAACGCATCTCTAGCCGCTGTTCCTGCGAAAAAGTTCCCGTACTTGTCCGCTGCCGTCGCTAGATCTAGAACGATATCCAGCCCTTTCCCAGAAATCTCCTTGTGGTCCTGATAGTGGGAGAATTGGAGGAGCAAAGCCAATACATCCTGGTTCTCGGATAACCTAATGGCATGTGTAGTGGAGGATGTAGGGAAAGAGGTGTTGAACGTCTCGAGGTTTTTCTTATGGGCTCCGAAGTGTTCCCCATCGGAGGATTCGATAACCAGATCAATAGGAATGGAGCAATCAGAAACTAATTGCGGTTGATCAGTATTTGGCTTGGATCATCCAAGGCGCAGAGTACCTGGACAACGAGCGTCGTTCGAAATGCAAGGAGTAGCCGACATGGTGGTAAGAGGATGAGATGTATAATGGGGTTACAGCTCGAGTAGTCTGCCATGTCTATGTCGTAAGTCGAAACATGCCCATGCTTCATGTCGAGCTTAAATAACTATGCTTTGATCAGCTGAGTGAGGTTATTCAGATTAGTCGTAAATATGGGAAGTAGCTGGTACACAGGTCCACGAGCGCGCTACCAAGTAGACAAGTGAGCAGGTGGCCTCGACATCGAAGTGAGTCAGAAGCTCTCGAGTCTTTGATGATGGCTGGACTCACTATATCAGTCGTCTTCTGTCTCCGAGTCAGATTCCTCCGTCTCATATCGGTATTCCTCGTCTGAATTAAGCCCTATGACAGGCATAGTCTCAGACCAAACTGTTACCCACAGCTTTAGCACTAAACCCTTCGACCGTAAAGCCCTAAAATCGTCCAGATAAGATTCGATCTCATCCTCTTCATCGAGCCTAATAATCGCAGACCCAAATCGGCTTCCCGGTGTCTCCATCCGACCTTTGAGCATCTCAATAACCAGATACAGGTAATATGTCTCTGGAATGTGAAAATCAATGTGCCGGAGACCTGGTAGCTGGAACGAGGAAAGCATCTCTATTAAACCATTAGTCACATTTGAAGAGTCGAAAAATCCGTGTCTTGCCTTCTTCCAATATCTCTTGCTCAGTAATCACTTTTGAAGAGTCGAGGGACTCAAGGAAGGACATTTGCGTTATGTAGCATCGGGCCCTGTTCTGGCTAAAGAGGCCCCTTGGAAGCTCGCGAATCAACAATTCCTGTATGCCAGGCATGTGCTGAAGAATCAGATGCATACTTTCCTGATGAATGGGAATCTGAATGGAATGAAACAGACGGATGGGAGGAGAAGAGGACCGGGAAAGAAATTCTATCACACCTTTCTCAAGCACTGAAGGAAGAGTAGACTCGACCTTCATTTCTCGAGTTGTGGCGTCTGAGCGATGAAACTCGTGGGCAGCTCATGCTGTATAGAATCCTGTACATCGGTAGGAATGGAAGCTCGTGATACGTTCGTTGAACACCATGAATGCGTATGGTGAGTTCGTGAAGATATGGAAGGGGATAAAGCGGGTACATTCGTCTTGATTCCGATTCAGATCTAACACTCTTCGTCGGATCGTCATCGTCGCAATTGGCATCCTGCCGGGTGTTCTGAGCAGGTATCATTAGCTCCAGACGTTCCAGGTTTCCACATCGCGCGATAAACGCCAATGCAACATGGAGCGTGTTGTGTAGATAGAGGCGGGTAATTTGTGTGAATGGGAAAGCAGTCGATGGGGGCCAGGAATAGGAAAGAAAACGATTTGAAGAGTGGACTGAAAGGGAGTCAAGCGTGGGAGGCCACTTCTCCATCACGTTCAGCACTATTGTGGCCTGTTCCATTCGGTACCTGTTTCTACCTGCAGAAAGCGCAATTCGATCATTTGTTGTTTGAAGTCCTGAAAAAGCGAGTGATGTTGTCGTTGGATAATTTGGGCGCATGAAACCTGAGTGATGACCATTGACCAAAGCTTGCAAGGATATCGAGGATCTGTGGACGGGGCCTACCATTGGGCACGGAGTACTGCTGGCATTCGATTTTTACGTGGAGCTTTGCCGCTTTTGAGCGCTCTACGTGGGATTCAAGATTCTTGATGGTGGAAGGCGAATATGTTCCCATAGGATCGAGAAGAAGTGATATATCTGCCCATATCTCCGGTGACGACAACGCAACCCTTCGCCAATGGACACAAACCAAAAGGAAGGCCGGTGTGCTCGGTTTGCGGTGTAATGAGCTCGTGGTAAAAACACTTGTGTTCTTTGACAGCAGGAATATGTGGGATAGTACTTCGGGGGGGGGGATCTTTCGGATCGGGGAGAAGAGCGACTGATACTCCGTGATGTCGTATTCGACCCGTGTCAGAGATTGTTGTAGATTTTCAATCTTTGCTCGCAGTATTTCTGCGTAATCGTGTGCCGACAGGATAAGCTGCTTGTAGTGAGCTAATTCTGTCGCAGCTACGAGCTGTCCCGTACGAAGCAACTCCATGGGGCTGCGAATAGGCTCCAAGTTGAGGCTGTAAGATACTCTTTGGTGGACGGAAAACGTTTACAGAAAATAAAACGCACGATTCAGTTCCAGCAAAGACATTCTTCCAGACAAATTTCGAGCTTCTTGTATCCTATCGATGATGGAAAGAAGGGAAGAAGCCGATAAATCGATAACAGGCCATCGAAACATCACGTGCTACGAGTTGCGCACAGGCCATCTCATTTCTTGACCTCATGAACAACGAGCTACTTATTTTACTAGCTGTTGATACCAGGTATCAAAGTAGTGGATCTGGTTTACAGTTTGAATACTGTAGGACGGTACCGAACCCCGAGTTCAAGGAACACACGTCCTAACAAAATTCGAATATCCGGTAGATTGTTTCTACATGCAACAGCATATCCCCCTTAGCTCAGTGGTAGAGCGCTTCACTAGTAGGCAATCAACCTTGCATCATGAAGAGGTCAGTCGTTCAAGTCGGCTAGGGGGAATGATTTGACGTCGATGTTATTTTGCCTTTCCTCCATTTCCACTGTGCGTGGCTCAGTTGCTTGTCATTGCAGTCCAATACGATTGAACTGATGGCCTTTGTCACTGGAACCTGTAAGAGCATCACAGAGAGAACCTCCGAGGAAAACAAAAAGGTCGGAACCAACCCAGAAGGTTCGATACAGTTTTGAACTTGAGACCTTCTGTACGTAGATTGTACGAAACCGACATTAGACAGATGGAACAGCTAGCTATACCATCGAACCAAGCTCATTAAAGAACCTCTCGAGTCGAAAGATTGACATGCTCGTGTCCAGATCTGCGTAAGTTCTAATTAGGTGCTAAGAAGACGAACAAATTGGGCGAGTATTTGTTCCTGTGACCATGTTCGTATTTGACTCATGATGGGGGGAAATGATGGGACCCAGAGGATGTAGATCTTTCCATTCGAGACGACGAAGATTCTTTAAAAAGTGGTTGATACTGACAAATACACCACTCACGAGTATGAGCATTGAGGCCATTCCTCAAGCCTCAGTGACCAAGTGCATTCTTCCTGACTTTGTTGGTCATATTAGCTATGGTGGAGCAGCAACTGAGAGCAAAACTTGAGAAATGCTTGAAGTGTCCAAGGAAATGTAGGTTCTGATTCCCCAATCCGGATGAGATGGGAACGAGGTCGTTGAGAGCCGCGGCGAACCAGGGTGTCTGGGGTCCTGATCGCGGCGGTCCGTTCCGGTGATGACGTACTTTTGTGGTTTTCTCGACTGTTTTTGCTCTTGACTACCGCCCCGCTCGCTAGCTTGTCGCTGGCTCCTCGCAATGCTACACAAAAATTATCGGTCAATCGTTCGTTTACTTATACTACCATGCCGGAGTCTTGGAGCAAGAGAAGCACATGCCACCCGTTTCAAACTTCTATGGAATCGCTACGATGATTGTGCGCAGGATGCTTAGAGATACGGATAGTAACTGTACGTGTCCTTATACTCCTACAATTAAGAGACTAACTATTCCTTCCAGCACACGTTCCCCCCTCCTAGGACATCGACACGTTTCTCCCAGTTCATATCGATCAGCATAATGCCCACCCCGATTGTCTTTCTCCCGCTGGTTTCCAGACCACTTCTTCACGCACCTAGTTGTCCGTTTCTCTCTCTTTCCCTGCAGATGAGAAAGGTGTCAAAGAGCATTTGAAAACAGGAAGGAGATCGGATACACCTTATGACCGCCTGGTGCGTCGTTCAATTTCCTCTCGTTTGTGCAATATACTGATATCTGTAGTAACACTATAGGTTCTACTGGAATAGAACTTCGAAATCGTTCCGCAAACACCTATATTTGCGCAATAATGGGTGGGTGCTGGCCCATTCCTATTCCTTTGAACATCAATCGACGTCTAATGCCCTTTCAAGTTTGGAATTACTTGATCGCGGAATGACCCCAGCCTTGACTTTCTTCTCTTCCCAACTTCCTCTGTATCGTGCCAGCGGAGTGCTTTTCTGTATCATCTACTCAGTGTACTTGAATCTGCCTATGCACCAACAAATCGGCTCGTTTCGATACCATGTCCAAATTCATGCGCCATCGTAGCTCGAGAAGTATGCAAGGGCGTTGGGATAGTGTAAGAGGCGTCAGTGTAAAAATTGTGATACCCCACTGCTCCTCCAACCCCAACTTCGGAGTTTTGATTTGTGAAGGCACGGTTGGGCACGGTGTGTCCTGTACACGATTCGACTTCTCACTCTGATCTCACGAGACGTCCAGTGACTTTGGATTGGCTCAAGGACACAATTTACCCTAATCTTTGACGTAGGTGACAGCGATCTTGTGAGAGTACAACAGTACAACATCAATCAATCCATTTGCCAGTCTTTGAATGACATCTTAGAGCTCCACAGACCGCAAAACTCAATGCTAACTCGCGTTCCCGATCGTTGAAGAGTGCTTAACATACCTCCTTCACACTCGAGAACCACTACGCAAAGTAATAGACATTGAGTGCCTTCTCTATCAGTTCATTCACTTGTGTTCTGGCGCCATTGAATGCGGAGGCGGTCTTCTTCGACGCTATGACTTCATCTTTCGTCTCGAGAGTTAATTAGGTTGCGAGTTCATGTCAAATAGAGATTCTCCGTGGCCTATGCCATGTCGCCAATACTGACATGTTGCATTTGTGGCCCTACCAAGTTATTGTCCTACCATTTGAGGTAAGTAATACTGCCACCATTACGTTGCCTAATTGGGTGGACAATGATATCGGGGATTGGTATATAAATATAAAGCTTACTCAAGGAAGCAGCACATCTTTTCCCCTCCAAAATGGCGAACCCAACCGATGCAAGTGATTTAAAATTCCTCTCATTTCGCATATAGCTGATTTGCCTTCCGCTGTACTTAGATCATTATCTGTGGTGTCAATGCGTTGGCAACTGAAACTTTGCAGCAAATCTTCCTGTATTGTCTCGATGACGAAGACGACGACACACTCATCTTTTTTACCTGCGGGTGGAAACTTGGACACGTTAGTCGTCGATGGCGAGACATCATCGCCAATACCCCAGCCTTTTGGACGACTATCAATCTCTCTCAGGAGCTGATCAATCGGAGAAAGGCCACCATCAGCAAATACGAGTTTCAGCTCACAGAGGTCCTCGCTTGCGTTAGAAAACGTACTAAGGAGCATCCTGTCAGTATTGGACTTTCCCTTGATTCGGAGCACTATTCACTACCGAGGTGGAAGATTCTCCTCCTTACCCTGTTCGAGGTCTTCGATCCAAAGCTGTGGCGCTCGCTTAGTTTAACTGTTAGTGCTGGGCAGATCGACGACTTTCATTGGGTGGACCACGATCCTTTCGTCAACCTCGAAACGTTGGATATTGATTTCTTCGAGGATGACGACGGAAACGATGTTGTGAATCCCCATCTCGACATAGAGAGGTTTCTCTCCTTCATAGGTTCTGTGCCCAGATTGAAGCAGTTGGAGGTTCTCGCCGCACCGGAAATCATTCAGTTGACGGTTCCTTGGGGTTCCTTGACGTATTTCTCGGCCTCTAATTTGTCCAGATTGACACCCAATTTCCTCAGTGGCATGGCGAACCTCGAGTGGCTGGAACTCCTCGGCGAGTTACCCACCTGGAATGGCGAACAATCTCCCAACCTATCGCGCCTCCACACTCTTAGACTCTGCAGCGGTTTAACGAACAGTTTAACACTCCCCTCGCTTCGACACCTATCCATTCAAACTCCCGACATCTTCGCCCTGAGAAACTCTTCCCTTCAACGCTGGCTACCTCAGATCCAAACTCTGGAGTTGGTCAACGTCCCACCAATCGATGGAACTATCTTGAGCGTCCTGGAGATGCTTGATAGTGTCGAGATGCTCAAAATCCATGGATTTGTTGGTACTCAGGTTCTGAATGCATTGAAAGCTCGAACCTTCCTTCCGAAGCTTCAGAATATGGACCTGGTACTCTCGCCTTTGTGTCCCACTGGTCTGTATCCAGACATTAAGCAGCTACGCGGGCTGCAGGGAACATTCACAGTGGAAAGGATTTGGCCTTCGGGCTGGGGTCCAGCTGAAGATAAACCCGATACCAGTTTGGAGCAGTATTTGGATGTCTTTAGTGACTTATTCGATAAAATATACGTAAGGAATCACTCGGAGGGGCATTTGACAAGCATTGGATCACAGGTGAGTCTTGACAATTGCGATCATAGTATGCGGGTTATTGATCCTGGAATTAGAATGTCGTCCATCTTGGGGAATTGGTTGAAGGATTTGAATCAGTGTTCTCTATGGAGGTCGATCCTGCCCACTGGAAAGAAGATCAGCACTGCTCATTGATGGAGAGACTGGCGCGTTTCTTACGTCGTCGATCACGACCGCTGGCAGAGATCCATCATTCAGGAGAAGACAAAAATCTATTTTATCTGAGGTTTAGCGCGTTGTATCGCCACGGGCAAGTCCTTTCCAAACTAATACAGGAGGAAAGAGATCAACTGTTCTTAGAATATTCGGATGAAGGAAACGGAAGTATTACAACGAACACAGGTGGGATTCTAGGAGGGGATACCAATGAAGATGAAGATGATGACGAGAATGATCATGACTAAAATTAGAATCCAAAGCCCTGTAAACATATTCGAGTAACTATCTCTGCATACTTAAGCGCAAAGGGACATAATTGGGGTACTTCTGTATGGTATTAACAAAGGCACGCAATGCTATTTGTCAATTGAATTGGGATGACAACAAATGCCACTGTACTATGGACGATATGACGGAGGCGCTACACTCTCCGTCGGCGCGGGTCCAGCACTGTAGATCCCGATCTCCTGGGTAGTAATACCGTCTTGTTCACGGGGCGTATAAGTAGGCTCCCTTGCTGGAGTGATATGCCCATTCTTCACCGCGCGTTTTGTAGTCTGATGCATCGAGGGAGTTGCTGGTTCCGCCATATTTTCTTGGCCTTGGTGTAGTTGTAGCATGAATGGTCTTGGCGATAATGGGCCCGGCTCTTGCTCCTCTCCCAGCCTCTCCGACTTCTTCTGTCTTCGCCTCCAATAGATCAGTCCTAGCAATACAAAACCCAGCAACGCTAAACCTCCCAAAGTTCCGCCAACGATCGCACCTACCGGCTTTCTCCCCTTATCTCTTCCATTTCCACTTGTCGGGCTTGGCATTGCACCTGTTGTGGTAGTCATATAACTTGAGCTGGAAGCGGAGCTCGCGTTGGACCCCAGCATAGGAACGAATATACCAGCTAATAAAACTGCTGCTGCTGCGGTTTGATTGTACGGGTCTGGAGAAATGGAAGATGAAGATGGTCCGCTCCATTTTCCAGCGTAGATATTGCTATTGCTCACAGGAGAGGCGGCTAAGTCGTGTAGAGCGTTATACTGCTCCAATTTTAGCTCCAATTATATCAACATCCATGAGAACGACATACTTGCACACCAAGATAATGCCCAATATAGGATTTCAAGTCTCCAGAATCAAGACGGGTGTATGCAGTGGTTAAAGCCCGTATAAGGTCACCATTAACCATTGGATTCTGGTCATTCCCTGGGTTTGAATTTCAGAAATTTTAGACCATAGGAGCGACTACGGAGATATACTGACCCTGTACACCGTCCTCTCTTATCCAGTCCCCCACCCTACTTGTCGCAGCAACAATGCTCTGTTGTAACCTATTGGACCGAAATCAGCCCAATGCTAGCGAACACCTGAAACGACCATACAAGTCCACCAATGTTCCGTTCCTCTTCCCGGTAACATCATACAAAATGGCTAACCCCTGTATCCAGTACGCCGACGCGAGCATGGAATACTGTCCTTGTGGGGAGACACAGTCCTGGTGGCTGATACCTGGGAGTAATAATCCAGGAGAGCGATAGAGATTTCGGTAGATAAAATCCGCAGATTGCGTTGCGGCAGAGAGATACTTCTGGTCCGATGTCATTTGGTAAAGAAATGCGGATATTCTGCACCACAGGTAAGAGTGAAGAACGGATGAACAAGAGGAGAATATAAACGTACGTGAGGAACCATCTAACGAAGAGATGAAAAATGTACACAGACTAAACAGAAAGGACAACATACCCAGAAGAATCACCGTCAAATGTATTCGACGTTTCTGACTGTAATCCAAATTTTATCCGATCACGTGAAGCATAGAAGCAGACTCAAACCCACGTCGGTCGTTCCTCCTAATAGGCTCTCTGTGCCCGTTAGTTTCATTGTTGTCAGCACCGAAAGCAGCTTCAAACTCACCTCCCACGCAAGTCAATTGCATACTCCCTCCTTTAACACCCAGATCTCCTCGTACCTTTCCATCGACAATATCTTCTGCGAGTACTGTACGATTGCGGGTATATGTCCAGGCATTTTCCACGGCGGAGGAGAATTTGGTGTCGTTATAAGCGGTGAAGGCGCGATGAGCTGCGTAACCATATGCACTGATCGGAGAATGTAGTGAATAAAGACTAGAATCTTAGATCGCGAGGAACTCACAGCTCTGTGAAAGCCTGATGAAGAATAATCAGTTACAATGTAAGCAAACAGCAGGGTATCACATACGCTATATGATTGTCTATTCACGAGCATTCTGTCAACGATAGAAAGATAAAGAAAAGATGAGCATACCTCAGTTTGTCAAGTAACGTAGGAATATCAGGATACATCGCGAAATACTGATCAACAAGACTTCTGTATCTTGTCTGATTTGCTGCATGGTCGAGGTCTGCGAGTAAGGAGTGCAGAACGAGTGCTAGCGCCGTATCACCTGAAGTGAATGAATGTTCCGTATGCCGTGTAGGAAACAAGAAGCAAGTGTAACGTACCTGAGAATGTTAAATTTACATCCAGCAGGTGCTTAGCATTCTCAAGAGCCTCGTTTGCGAGGCTGGTGCGTTCTCCGAGTGAGAGTGTGATATTGGGCTTCTGAATTGTGGATTGGTGAGTTGCTAGAATCTATTGAATACTGGATACGTACTCGCCACCCAGACGGAATATCCAGAGCCCAGACTTGAAGGTATATGGGCAACGCTTGAACGAGCGATAGAAATAAAAGAAAGTGGGCAGGCATGGTTATGACGCCTCCTACATTCCTTCCTAACCTACATTTCCAGGTATATATGAACATGGATACGCCGACACAAGAGATCAAACTTCTTTATTCAGGTTGAGCACCGGTTCATTGTTCGCAGCGTGGGGTGTCTGAAGTCCTTGTGGCATCATGAACACGAGGAACATCTTGTCGTCGCGCTTCTTGCCATCATGATACCAAGCCATGCCTCGTAAACACTGAGCTCACGGCTCAACTTCAGTCCAAGTTCTAGCTTAAGAATTGGAAACGCACTCAACTTTGCACCACTTTCCTTTGGTTTTATATCCTCCTGCATAACTGATTGTGGAAACCAACTTCGATTAAAATTACATGAATATAGTGTTGATGAATCTGATAAGCGATGTACGGCACAAAACGATGGATCCGAGCTATGTCAGACGGGGAACGACGATAATGATAGGTATGAACGCGGTAATATGGGGAATTGCCCAAAATAGAGCCGAATAACAAGTCATAATATATACCCCAGATGCCTCCAGATGCCCGTTCCGAGTGTCCTCCGACTTAGGGGGATAGATCAGGCGCAAGTGATATCCATATGTTCGATGAGCAGGAAAAAATGGGGCGTAAAAGGGTTTCATTCTCGAGTTGTACATCATATAGAGCTGAAGTGAGGCTGTAACGAGTGGAACGATAGATGCTGGACGTTTCGTAAACTAGTGTCGTATGTAAGATGTCATCTAGAAATGGACGGATAGATCGTACCTTTTCCGAAATCTCATTTGACCATCACCATACTAAGCGTGCGCACCCTTAATGTACCTGGTCACGATGGTAGGGTTGGCAAAGGTGAGGCGGCAAGGTCTGATAGCATTGAAGAAAACATGCGCTAAGGTGAGGTGATGTAGACCGGGTAACTGAGCAATAGGCAACTTAAGAGAGACTTTGAGGCTCACTTGTTCATACAAGATGCCTTCCAGTATGGTTCGTATCCCGCCATGAGCGATCGGGAGCAGGGGTGACAATATGTATGGTGGTGCCTAAGGTTGGCCAAACGTTGGTACTTCCAACGCTTCGAATAGGGTCTCCTAAAGGCAATACTCGGTTCAGTTTGCCTAGCGAAGAACATAAGGGTGAATCCAATGGAAAGATGGGCGATGCAGAGAGCGACCAACAAAAAATGAAGCTTAAAGGGAATCAGATGGTTGCCTAGATCTCCAAGGATACCAGCATAGCTAAAAATGGAAGACTCTTATGACATATGCACCTCAGGCCCAAAAACCTCGCCAATGTGTTGAAGGGAGGCTAGCTCTAGGAATGGAAGGAGAGCAAAACGAAAATTTTTGTATTTGGAAAAACGGTGTCCGAGGTCCTGGCACGTGCCATAAACTCGAGCGCACAGGCCATCTGTCCCCCTGACTCCGCCATGTTCGCGTTACTACCTTTCGTCTCCAACCTGAAGATAAGTATTACAAGAACTCAGAGACTTAGGTTCGCACCTATATTTATGAAGTCTTGTCAAACTGCGGCCGAGCCTTCGGCATAACAAGGCTTGTTGCTTCGTGTTATCCTTGCGTTCGACGTTCATGCTTCCTGGTTTTGAGCAAGCATACATTTTCCAGTCAGTCTATATACGAAACACATCTGCTCCTGGTCGCTGCTAGTAACACACGGAATTACACTCGTGGGTCTGGTACATCCTTCGGGCCGGGAACAACTATTCCATATCAGGTTTTACATCAAGTGTATATCTACACATTTATTCCTGGTATAGACCACCACTGGTCTAAATTGACTGACCTTCCTCCATCGTACAGATCTCCGATCGTTGAAATCCCATGATCTTGCTTGCAATCGGAAAGCTGACACGACACGAAAGCATCAATCTGTGGAGCAACAACTTGAGCCTCTTCCGACCTGTCCCAGCTTCTATGCTAGTCTTTTCACCGTCTTGACTCTGGGGTCCTCTTAGGTTCTTCAACCAGGGCTTGCATGCTACAAGTGGGACGTACATTTCCTTTCCGTGAATATCACTGAAAGTACAGAGTACTAGAATACATATATCAATGGTAAGTGCCCAGATGAGATCATCGTTGAGGATCATTTGCTCTTGGTGGTGCTGCGAAATGCCTCGGTGTTCAAAACAGCGGAATAATTAGGCTTGCTTCGTCCATGTTGCGCCAGCCATAGCGCAAATTCAGGTCAGGAATATCAATTTGCCATAATCGAGATCATGAAAAGCGGTTCGATCCTTCCAGCGAAACACCAGTGATTGAAGATGTCCGGAGGTGGTCGCATTCTCAAAGATACCAAGGCCATCGATACAGATTATCAAGTCATCCCATCAATCCGCTGGCTCAACAGAAGCGTCGAGAAGTAGCCGAAAGACAACTACTTTTTCGAATCGTACCTGCGATCTCCGACTTGCGATGAATGCCTGTTGCAATCTACCAAATCTGAGGAAGGATTGGTGTTACCGATCACAGCGAAGGTATTTCTCACTCTCGGTAAGACCTCAGAACGGCGTCATAGAAACAAAATAACGATGGTATCAATACTAGACAGATATGAAAACCAGTATGCAGTGCCTAATGATTGATTCTCTAGATAAGTTCCTATGACTAGCATGATACGAAGACTCAAAGCCGGCGAACAGCACTATAAAATCAGCTTTTAGGTGACCAGTATACACTAAAACTCTTACTTCTCACACGATGACTCCGAATCAAGCCAAGTTGTCTTCTATGGGAGACCCAAACTTCACCCAAATGTACACAAGTCATCGGATAGCTTAAACTCGTCAATGCACTTGACCTCATAGACGTCAGTCCCAAAGTTATAACTTCAACTTATGTCCTCTAAACATCCAGAGATAACTTATTCCCATTTGATGACCATTAGTAGAAGAGACCAGGTACGACATGTTGATGACTTTTAGAAACAAAACCTTATTCGTATTATAGACATCAATTACAGTCGCTGAAAAATCAAACTTGGACGGGATCATCTAACTATTCTGTATATTCCTCACAACTCCGAAACCTCAGTCTCGACGGTCTTTCTGGCCTCTGCGCGTACGATAATCAACGCAGGGGCAATTCCCTAAACCGATTTTCTGGTCACAGAATGTTTTACTAACAGATAGTCCACTCACACAAGCATGATAGACGACTTCAAATAGATCGAAAGGAAATCCCGGTGCTCTGGACTGTTGCGGGAAAATGACGTAGTTGAAGGTGAGATCTAGGATTTGTACCATGGGATATATTATTCCAGACTCCAGTCTGTGCAAGGGAGTTGTCAGTAGGATATATTAATGTCAGAGATCGTGGTCACACACAAAATGGCCACGATAGTGCAGTATTTCTTCTGCATGTCGATTCTGCGCGCTATCCACCATATACGTCCCGCTGAATAATAGTTGATTAGTGATACGACATTAGTGAAGATCTCGGCGAAAAAATAGTCCCACACACCGGTTAGTCCAGTCAACCCAAAATTGAAGACCGTATTGGTGACTCGAAAGGTGAAGCTTAAGTATGACGTTAACATTTGCTTTGAAGGATACTGGGGGGCGATAAAGGTTGTCATAACCGCTTGAATAACCGCTATAGCTACTTTCGGATTAGAACCGCGTCACGACCAGGGTGTGAGACATACCGACTACAGTTATCAAGGCCGTGATCATTAGAACTGCAATTCGCCTGCTGGATCCCCATATGATATAACACCGATGCATCTATCAAACAGTTAGATAGTGCTTCCTATAGTCCGAAGGAGGCGTACCAGCATAGTGTCGGAGAGGAAGCTATACTCCGTGTATGAGTGGTGATCGTGGTCGCACTGAGAGACTGACGTACGCAGTTGAGAGCCCAAACACCTGGGTTAGTACGCTACACACATCATCAACAGAGCTATCCTCAGAAGATTATCCGCTCACTTACTCCCACATAGTCTTGAGGCCATCATGACGCCGAACATATGCCATCGCTGTACTGTACTCCCCTGCCGCTGACGCGTTGAAGAACATTACAGCTTGACCAAACAGGCTGCATGTCTCAATGACATTGAGCGTAGAAATGAGAAGGTAGAGAGCGATGCTCCATGCAAGGTATAGGTCTCGATTACGGCGGCCGTTTCGTTTCATCAGAATCCGGATGCAGCCGCCAAAGAGGTATGTGTAAAGGCCTTGAAAGAAGCATCAGGTGAGATCGCGACGTAAGATGCTCCGAGGATTACCATAGAGAAAGGACATGACCTGTTGCATATAAGCACGTGATACTGTCGAAAGTTTCAGAAGACTACCCACCGATATTCTGAAAACAGGCTTTACAAAGACATTCTCCACTGTCAAATATGGGTCGAGATCTGCTGCTGCTCCCGACATGGGACCTGTATTGGGATTGCATGGTGTTCCGACTTTATATTCCTCTGACTAGTGAGACTAGAAAAGCCTCACCATGCGTAAACCGGACCCCACTCACCAGTCATCACATTAATCAGAATCAATAATAGTGCTTGGAACCAGTATCGATATCATACGAGGCCGTGGCTGAAATGAGGACGGGAGGCTGGGTATTCTCATAGATGAGCACAGGTGATGATGGTGAAGAAAAGGAATTACCAACGGATATCATCGCCATTACTGTTCCGCGAGCTGCAATCATACAATACACTCGTGGAGCATGAATCATCTCAATGATTATCAAGCCACTTGCTGAGTCGCGCGGACAAGGGATCTCGCTTCGACTTCCCATGAAGTAGTGGTTGCAACACCGAGCACGAGGGCGACAACTCAAAATAGTCTCCCACGAACCTGCAGGTCGATGAAGATCTGATTGTCAGAGATGTGAAGCGATAACGAACAGGGTTCCCTACTTGTGGGTTTCGTCTCTGATTTCGGTGTTGGAGCGTGACGTGATGATCATGATGGGACTCGTCGACAAGGTCGACGAATGTAGACCAATTCGAGGATATAGACAGAGAATGCAGGAAAAAGCAAAGGGGAAGGAGCAGAGAAGAAGAATTTTATGCTGGGTAAATTCATCGTGTAGGCCTGTGAGTAATGAATCAATTGGTACGCAGGGCGTGCGATTGGTTATTGACCTGTCGTCGTATCTGAGATGCCACGGGAAATGAACGAACAACGAGGTTGCTTTAAATCGATTGCCATCTAAGCAGGTGTGCGCTGCGACACTTGACGAGAGGGGGATTGAGTGGCAGGAAACAGTTGAGGAAATTGAATCGGACGGGAGAAGTCGATGATGAAACCTTCGTGTTCCACGCGTATGATGGTACGTATCACATTGTAATAGCTCCCTAGACGAGACGTCTAGGTATGGTAGCTTGGAGCTTTAATTCACCCGAGACCTGGACACAACGAGGTTTTATAACAACGTAGGGACAAGTGCTGGGCAAAATAAGACTAACGAAGGTAAGGAAATGGGCTTGTTTATATAGTGATAGTCTAGGTAAACGGATAATGGGAGACCGGAGATTATAAGGGATGCATAAATGTTGAGAAGTAGGCGTAGGCGTTACACACATGAAGATTTACCCGCTACTTAGGCGCTTAAGATCACGGCTCTTACGCGTTAAGGTGTAGGCCATAGTTTTCACCGTTTCGGGAAAATATTTCCTTCCAACGTGTGGAGACTCGAGAGGCTGGCGACACGTATGTGCTCTGCTCGTTCTATCATGGCTATAAGCTATATCTACGGCTGCTGGACCCAACTCAGAGGCGCTATAGCCAAGTGGTTACGGCGACAGATTAGAATATAACACTTGATCTGTTCCTCTTTGAGGGCGCAGGTTCGAATCCTGCTGGCGTCGGTGAAAAGCGAGGAAACTCGAGCTTGATTTTGTCGCGTAGAACCATCAGTCGAAAGGCCTCCTGCGTTTCTCCTGTTTCCTCCAGTTTGCATACCCTATGCATGCCTTACGCAGCTGGTAAGGATCTTTCATGTACATCAGTGTCTCCTCGGTTGGTATAGATAGCGTAACGAGCATTGGTTATGGGTAGGTGATTACCGTCAAGACATAATTGGTGTTGAACGGGTGTTTGCGCATACAATCTTGGGTGAAGCGAGTACTTCCAAGTGGAATTGCGCTGCATTCGAATGCTAATGAATCAAGGGTCGCTGAGGTACATAAATAATAGTATCCGTTCACAGTTGGACAAGTAAGATAATGAAATTACCTCAAAAATATGCTCGACGGATATGTGTACTGAGATGCTATTGATTAACCATATCGGGCGATCACATGACGCGATTATCCTTACATGGCTTATCATTCGATATTTCAGAACACCTTTCAGTGGGGGTTTGAGGGATATCCGCTGAGCAGAAATTTTGGTCCTTCCGGTGTGGGTGGAAGCATGAACAATTCGGTTATACTTATAGGTAACTTGGGTTTTCCCACAGCGTTTAGTAACTCGGAGTGATGGTTCCCACAGTATCCTTCAACCTCAACCATGACTATCGTTGTATCAAAAATGCTCTTCGCCCCGAATGCAGCTACACACTCCAAGTCGCGCTCTCAGATTGAAGGAGTCAAGCCAAGACAAAGAAGCAGCGTGGAAAAAGTCACGAGACACTGCCTCCGCGTTATCGCTTACTGATCACAATGCAGTGTCGCTTGTCTTACACTGCCATGAGCTTCTAGGTGTACATATAAACATCCAAAGCGCAGTCCTCCTCTGTACCCCCACCATCATGTCGTACTACCAACCACAATACCCAGGTCAACAGCCTCAATACGGATACCCAAATCAACCCCCTCAGAGTGGATATGGATATCAACCTCCTCCAGGACCGGTAAGGATCATGCTTGATGTCTATTGATGAGTTTATTTTGACTCTGATTGATATTTAGCCACCATCAGGGCCTCCGCCGATCCCCGTGCATTCACACCCTGGCTCTCAGAACCCATATCAACAGCAACCGTACTATCCGCCGCCTCCTGGTCCACCTCCAGGCCATCGTCCAGGCTATGTGCGTGGCTCTTCCACTGCAGAATATACTCTCTACTAACATCTAAAATCGTCCAGAATCCATCTTATATCACGCCGCCCGGTCCACCAAATGCGTACCATCAGCCACCTGCCTTCCCGCCGCCCAATTCTCCGATGAACCAAAGCTATGCTCCTCCACCTATGCCTCCGCCAGGCCGAAGCCCACCGATTTCATACTATCTTAATGCACCCGTTCCAACGCCCGATATGCAGAATCCACATCAACCAGCTCCGCCAGTCCCTGGATATGATCCAACAAACGACTATGAAGCTATTCGGAAGGCAACGAAAGGGTTTGGAACCAAGGAGTCACTATGTACGTTCTCTCCCGTGCATGCCTAGAGAAAACTGACAGGCGTACGCTGAACAGTGATATCTACTCTGGCCCCGCTTGATTCGATGAAGATGGCCGCTCTATCTGATGCGTTCAAGGCGAGGAGTGGTAAAGATCTGCCAAGTGTAATTGAGAGCGAGACTAGTGGGCATTTCAGGTGTGTGTCCTCATCTTCCTGAGAAAAAGCCACGACTAACTTCAATATCAGAGATGTTCTCCGCGGTATCGTTCTCGGCCCATTATGGTATGACGTTGAGCTCGCACAACAGGCGTTGAGTGGATTTGGGTGCGTTCGGTCGCCACACTCTACTCCTTCAACAATGCTCATCTTTTTCTTACTCCCAGAACCAACGAAACTCTCCTCACCGAAGTCATTGCTGACCGTACTCCATCCGATATCAATCTTCTTTCTGTGGCGTATCAGCTCCGGTTCCATAAGACTCTTGAAGCCGCAATTAAGGGTGATCTGAGCTTCAAGACCGAGAGATGTATGCTCCTCATCCCTGACACGTTTCCTTGTCTGACGCTTTGCCGTAGTGTACACGATGATGTTAACCAACAACCGACCTCCAGATAACATGCCCGTGGATTACAATTTGGTCGAAGCGGACGTGCAAACGCTGTTCAAGGCAGGACAGGATAAGATTGGTACAGACGAGGTATGGGGTTATGCTCCGCTTGTGTTTCTTTAGATAATGCTAACATTCAACAGATAGCGTTCTGTGAAGTCATCGTTAATCGATCAAGACCCCATCTCGCTGCCATGTTCGTTAACTTCTGTGGCCTCCTTATGACGAATCTGACTCGTTTCAATCAATAGCTGCGAAGCTTATCCGAAGAAGCACAAGAAGACGCTTACAAAAGTGATCAAGTCCGAGTTGTACGTCCTTCTCACGTCAATTACCTGTTTATCTGTTGACACGAGTTCGTAGCTCCGGCCATATGCGATTCACGTTACTCTACATCGTCAATGGTGCTAAACCTCGCCCCCGGCATGGTATCACCTCACAAAACGCAAGTTTATGGAGAGACGCAAAGCTTCTCGAGGCATCGATGAAAGGATTCGGAACAAAGGACAAGGAGCTTGGCTGGAGGTGTGTACTGTTTTCATCGTTCTCCTTCCTATATTAATGCTTACTCGGCTATAGAGTGGTAAGAAACCATTGGGATAGGCAGCGTTTCAATGCTGTCAAAGACATGTATCAGAGAAAGTACAGGAAGACACTGGAGAAGCGTGTTGAAGGAGAGACGAGTGGTGACCAGAGGAAGGTTTTGTTGGCGCTGATTACTGGATAAGAGGTCTTGTATTTGTAGAAATATTGTCTATTTCCGATGCATCGTTTATCTTGTACTAAATAGTTAAAATCGCCAGTAAGTATAGCTTGTGATATCTCTTTCGGTGAGTAGGCGACAACGTGGGATTACATAAATTGTACATAACTCGGGAGCGAGGTGACGCAGGGACCTCAGACACCCTTTTTTCATTCGAACCGTCACCATCGTCCACAAAACGCACTCATGAGCTTAAGGTGAAGCATTGTGTCTTTCATATAGAGATTCAGTCATTGAAGGACTCTTTTGATTAGGAAACACAACGAGGAAGACATTGATCCACATCTCACAACTCTCCTTCGTCTCGGTCGAGAGCTCTCCCCCGACGACCGAATATTTGTTTTGGATCATCTACGAAACACGCAGAATGAAGACCTCCGGTTGAAATGCTCCTCACTATGCGCACCCATCAGGAAGCTTCTTCCAGAACTCCTCTCCACCATCCTCATTCTTGCTGTCGAACCTTCTTTCAACGTACATCACTCGGTGCTGAACACGATTTCTCTGCATCAGCCATCAGCCGTGTATCTTTCCATTGGCGTCAAGTATGTCTTTCCACACCCCAACTATGGGCCAACTTAGACTTCGAGTTCGATGCTCCCTATCCGAAGGGTGCTGTCAAACAAGTGCTTATGCACCTCCAGAGGTCGGGGACAGTTCCTTTAACACTGTCCTTTGAAGTGAATGGCATGGGTCCGCTGCCTTTCTCCCAGCGAAAGACATACACGAAGTTCTTGAAACCTTTGTTCAAGCAGTCGGATCGCTGGTCAACCCTTTCGCTTGTAGGAACCGATGAGGGCATGGCAGGATTTTTTCCCATGCTAGAGGGGCTTTCACTTAGTAACGTCACTACATTCGTAGCTGAATTGGGAACCATAACTTCCAGAGGTCAATCCATCGATTTTCTAAACTTCCTTCAAAGGAAAATGTCCCAACCTGCGTTCATTCTCCAATCTCGGACATTACGACGCGTCGTGGTACACCTACTCTTCCTTCTCCTTCCACACACTGCGACATTTGAAGGTGTTTGGAATCAACGCTGAAACCGTTCTCGAAGCTATGAGACGATGTAGCTCATCTCTCGAGTCATTAGAAATGGTGGTGGCCTCTCCTCAAAAGGACCCGGGTTCTTTGGTAATCGATTGCGTTACCCACCTATCGTCACTCCGCACGTTTTCCATGAAATACGTTGCTAGATGTAAGGTCGTTACAGATATCGGACCCCATGCCTCCTATATTCTCGGCACCATCACTGCGCCATCGCTTCAGTCGTTCACTATAGAAACAGCAGGGTACTCTCGGTTTGAGCCAATGCCTGCAGTAGGATCCTCATTACTCTCAGGTATCAAGGGATTCTTTGAGCACTCAAAGTTTCGCCTGCGTCGGTTCAGCTTATGCGGCGTACTTTGCAGTACTCAGGATCTGCTGCATATTCTGGAAATAATGAGCGAACTTCGAGAGTTGGTGCTCCACGAGGTGCCTCCTCTTGGACTTTCAGAAGTGTATGATCACTGCCCGAATGAACTCGTCACGACGGAGCTGATCAAGTCCCTGACCATCGACCTGAACGGGGATGTTCTGCTTCCACAGCTACAGAATCTGGAGCTCCGCATACTGCAAGGGTGGGAGCATGACGTGTTTGAAAGGATGTTGGAATCACGTTGTGGCCATGGCTTGACGTCCGTCTATGTTGCAGGGGCCCGCCGCACGCCGTTGGAACGCGAAGATTTCCTTGTTGACATAGAGAAGTTAGGCAAGATCGATTTAGCGGTGAGGGTTCCGAAGATCTTGGAATACGAGGTAATAGAACGGTAGATAAATTTCGTTTTAGTTCCTGCAGACTTGCTATATTTCTTGATATTCTTGAGTGATCGGTAGTTAGCGCCCATACGAAAGCAAATCAATGACTGCGATTGTGACTCTCCCGCGCAAGACCTCTACTACGTTCATCAACCTCCTTGTATTCCGGAGTCAAGGTACGTCGCCGTCCGCATTGTCTGCCACGTTTGTCTAGCTTTCTCTTATTCGAGAGGGATTCATAGTATCCTCATTCTTCCTCTACGTTACACGGAGATACGGCAAACGGCACAACTACAACAAAATCATTTCCAGCGTATCGTATACTTTATGGGCTACTTATTTCAACCTCTCAAATTCCGCCAGATCGTGGACAAGCCTAGCCCAACGCCCTCCTTGCCAACTCGATATCCGTTTCCACTCCTCACTATCCTCGCCCCACATGACTTTATACCACACGAAAAATCCAGCTAGCACAAAATCAACGAAGCAGGCGGTATTCCCCATGACAAAACTATCCTCCTTTTGAATCCATGAATCAACCTTAGCCCATGCGTTTTCTAGACTCTTCCACGCCGCTTCTCTCTCCTCTGGAGGTGGTGCTATCTCTGATACCTCCTTACCAATAAGGGTCTTTACCAGGTATTCTCTACTGCGAGCATTGAGAATTTTTTCCTCCTGTAAGAGCACCAGGCCCAAAGTTGGCGTGAGGAGTAGTATGATGGCATCAACAAATGCCAATTGAAGTGACTTCGTTCCTCGAGGAACGAGTGCCTTCCCTGAAACATTCGGATATGTAGCTTCTAGATACTCGACGATATCGATGGACTCGGAAAGACGAACACCTGTATCGAGGTCGTGGATGGCGGGAAGTGTGTATTTTGGCAGACCGTCTGGCTTCGTAGCCGTTGGAGAAACTCCTATCGACTTCAAAGTTTCCTCGATGTCGGGAAGCTCAATCCAGATAACTTCGTAGGGAAGGTTCATGTAGTTCAAGGTGTATCTGTGATTAAATGTGAGTGATGCTTTCGGAATAGGGCTATGATTGTTCAATCGTACACTATCTTTAGGGTGTTTGGAGACCAAGAGACACCATAGTGTTTGCATGGAATATCGTAGAATCGGATCATGTGAGGGGATATAGGTTGTGGAAGTTGAACGTACTTAACGATTTGGTCTTATACCTCACTGCGGGCCCACGGTGACTCGTACGATTACCGACTCCTGATGTCATGTCAACGTGTTCTACACTGCTTATCGGAAAATATGGCTAGAAGATGTACATTACCATTACTAGTAAGCTGCTTTTGTGTACGCAACGTGTTTGGCTGAAAAGAAATTGGGTTCCTTGACCTCGCGGCGAAATTGTCCCATCGCCGACAGATCACGTTATCGGATTCTGGTAAGCATATTCCAACAAATGATTTTACCTGTTGTCCCATTATACCGATCGCGTGAATCACATTCTCGCTGCGTTGATTCTGGTTGGAGTGAGATTCGACATTGTATACGCTTTCCCATATAATCGCGAATCCACATAATTGTAGATGTCGCATCGGTACCCAAGAATGGCGTTGAAGCGGTTTGCGCACATTGGATAAAGGCTAAAACACGCCCCCGTGAAAGTTCGCGTATCAGCGGCAATGCACCGGAAGTTGAAGGAGCCAACCGTAAGAGATCTGATAACGTATTGTACGCTTGACAAAGCCAATCGCTCTGTCGGAGCTGGTCTTCTCAGGGGCACAAATAGTAGCAATACAGGCGGAGACAAGTAGTCTGATGGAGTGGAGGTGAAGTCGAGCCTTGGTCGGTGGCGTCTAAATCATCTCGCCTGCGAGGGATTTGAATGATCCTACGGAAGTCCTAGTATCGCCTAAACGCCAGAGATAGGCAAAGAAACCGATAGAGAAAGCGGGCTGTGAGCTTTACGCGCGGTGTGTCCGTATCATGCTATAAAACAAGGAAAACTTGAGCGATATGTGAACCTCGAAGTGGGGACGGCAGGACGCTTTTCGCTCTTTATCGATGAGGAACTTCGGATGGCGGTGTATGGATCTTGTAAGTTGCAATTGAACCCCTTTGACGAGAAGCGTTTCATCGCCGATGTACGTACGCACTAAGATAGTCAATTTTCCTGAAGGACTGAAGGCATCGAAGAAGAGGTAATGAGTATTAGACAGAAACGAGACAACTAGCAAACGCACGAATGTGACCCTCGTGGGCATCATAAACTGCTACACTCTTATTATTTCATTCCCCTTCGGTACCGGAAAGCAGTCATGAGCACATGTTGCAGTAATGCTTTCGAGTATAGGGTAAGTTTGGGGTTCGCAGGACCCAAGTGTCAAGTCACCATCTCTGTTGCCGTTGGCTTGCGGTACGTTGAATGGCTGGATTGTTCTGGATGTAAAAGGTAGCTTCGCCATCAATTGTGAATGGATGGATAGGTCCACACCAAGTCCACACCCGACAAAGGCTTGCAAAGCGAGTGTAACAGTGTTAATCAAGTATTGATGCATGATGCATGATGGCTTGACGCGAGCGTTGACAATTGGTGATGGCAAAAAGCATCCGGGGCAGAAAAAAGGTGGTCCGTGCGCAACACGTGACCTAAAGTGCATCCCTTACATCCATCCCCCCACTCGCATTGCTATTCACTATATCGTCAAAGTGTTGGAACTAGGGGCGCAATTGAACCACGAATGGCTTAGAGCGTTTGAATAGGGGCATTGCCGGTGCGTTTCGACCTCTTCCCATACTTTGAGCAATGTTTGAACGCGTTTTCAGCGCATCTCTATCCGCGTTGAGCTCCACATGTCTTACTTGTGTCTTACATTCGAAGGGCTACTCCCTCACCGATAGTCAATATTTCAGTTGTAATTCCGATTAAATGAATCACATAGAATCCCTGGGTGCCGAACAGCCTATCTTCGACACGTCGCCGTCTGCGTTGCCCCATATCCAAAATTGTCTAGTTTCAGCGCCAAGCATTCGCGGCGCTGATGTCCCAGTTTACCTTCCGACTCTCGACACATGCTCATGACTATCGCATTCAAGTTCATCAGCTCGAGCGAAACGCAGAAGTCCGACGTACCCTTTTCGCTTCAGATCTCGGCCTTCATCGGACATTCAGGTACGGAGTTTGCGGTTGTCAGACGGAAATTCTGCTCATAATCAACGCCTTATCCTCGCTAGGACACGGAGATATTGTAAATGGAACGTCTATAACAAGGTAAATCACGGTGTATCGTACATTTTACGGGCTTATCTTAACCTCTCAAACTCCCCTAGATCCTGAACAAGCCTAGCCCATCGTCCTCCTTGCCAACTCGACATCATCTTCCACTCCTCGCTATCTTCGCCCCACATGATTCTATACCACACGAACTGTCCAGCTATCGCGAAATCAAGGAAGCAGACGGTGTCTCCCATGACAAATCGATCCTCCTTTCGCATCCACGAGTCGACCTTTGCCCACGCACCCTCTACACCCTTCCATACTGTGTCTCTCATCTCTGGAGGCGGTGCAATCTCCCACACTTCTTTACCGAGCATCTCCTTCCTCGTGCTCAAGAAGTACTCCCTACTGCGGGAATCGAAGAGTGTTACCTCTTGCGGGTAAGCCAGTGGGACCAGATTTGGTCGAATGAGTGTTATGACGGCATCGATAAATGCTAATTGAAGGGCCTTTGTTCCTGGAGGAATGAGTGCCTTCTCGGGATCGTTCGGATATGTGGCCTCCAGGTACTCGACGATCTTGATAGAGTCGGAGAGTCGAACGTCTGTGTTGAGGTCGTGGATAGCAGGAAGCGTGTATTTCGGCTGGCCATTTGGTTTCGTTGCCGTTGGGGAAGCTCCTATGGACTTCACCGTTTCTTCAATGTCAGGAAGTTCGACCCAGACAACTTCGTACGGAAGCTTCCTATAATTCAGAGTGTATCTGTCAAAGGTGAGTGACGCTTCAGGAATTAGGTTGTGATTGTTGACTCTTACACTATCTTTAGGGTGTTTGGAGACCAGGAGATACCATCGTGCTTGCATGAAATATCGTAAAATCGGATCATATGCGGCGATTTGGGTTGTGAACGTTGGCCGTTCTAATCCCCAAGGTTAGATTTTATACTTCTCGCTGCGGCACCGACCTGACTCGGTCTCCAGGAACTGATGTCATGGTAACCCCGTGTCCCAGAGCGAGCTATTTTCGACCCCATCTCCAATGGATTCCTGTTCTCTAATGCCAGGATCCATTACCACAGCTGTGAAGGCCCCACACGAATTCTGGTCCGTAATCGATGACTCAAACCACCGATTACAGCTTGCTGCTGCGATGATGCTGATTTCACAAAGTGGAACTCAACATTACACCGCGTTTTCGCATGTGGTCCAGAATCAACATGATCCTTAATCGATGTGTTTTTCCAGACTCTGCACGCAGTTTTTGCACTTGCGACTCTGAAAATGGTTCATTTGCCGAGATGCCTAATTGCCTTATCGGATGCCTAAGACGACGTCCAAGCCGAGGTATCCCATTCAGTGTACGGTATCCCGCTCTCAAAGTACGCGAACCTAAAACTGCAGCCTCGAGGCGTAGCCACCATAAAGCACATCCGCCGATATCGCATGATACTGTCAACATGTCCATATGATCCGAAATCACGCACCCAACGCCTGACCTTACGCGCTTATAATCGGAGCATGAAAAGGGGAGAAGCATCCACCGTCTATTACCTGTTAGGTCTGGACGAGCGCGCTGGTACACGAACATGTGCGCGTGCGGCACAATAACAAGGTTTCTGGACTCCCCGATTCTGGTGCTTTCGACTATTGAGTACTCTCCGGGAACGCAGCCGTAGTACCGTGCGGAACGGACCTGTGGCTGGTGGTACCATGCAGCTGGAGAATTGGAAAACGAATGAAGGAGGATGAAAACGGACAAAGAGGCATATGTAGTCAAGAAAGAAACGTATAAAGGGAAGTTAGAGCAGATTGGCATGAGTTTAGGAGACTAGATGTGGTCGTATATCCTTCCGTTCCTCTTCCTTTCCTCCTACTGTGGACTTTTTACTGCCGGACAGCAGATCTACGACGTCGTATGTCAATACCTCAATATCTCTAACTTGATTCTCATCCGTACTTGTAGTGGCAGACGACCTGGGACCGTTCGAAGCTTTTCACTTCGTCACCGCCCTCGAGTCCCATCAACTTTGTATCTTCCGGTCCGTCAGGGGACCTTACCATTGGTGTCAATGACGGTTCCGTCTACCAGGATATCGTCGGTTTTGGAGGAACGCTAAGTAGGTGGCACATTCATTGCTAGTTTGCAGTGACTGATACTACATTACTACATTAGCTGACTCGGCGGCGTTGACGCTAAGCAACTTGAAGGTTCTTCAGCTCGTTCTCCCTCGTTTCGTTCATTAACTGAATTTATCGTTATATCAGTCACGAAACTCGAATAACTATTGGAACGTTCTACGTTACATGTTCGACACCACTGACGGCGCCAATGCTGCTGGTCTAAGCTATATCCGTGTTCCGATCGGTGCATCGGACTTTTCTGCATCGGGTATGGTTTCCTGGTCATGTTGACTTGACGTCATTCTGACATATAGCTTTAGTATATAGTTTGGACGACAGCTCAGGCGATACGTCTTTCTCCCAGTTCAACATCAATCGTTCACCGGGGTATCTATTCAGTACGTTGAAGGATATTCTTTCGGTGAATTCGAGGATCAAGGTATGTTTCCAGCGCGTTGTCACACAAATTGTGTTGCTGAGTGACTCAAGATTCATATCCTTCCTTGGTCCCCAGTGAGTCTACCCCTTGCGCGTTTCGGTTGAATACCATGGCTAATATCCTCACCCCGTAGCCGGGATGGATGAAAGACAGTGGATCAATGAATGGGGGTACACTCAAGTCGAACATGGTTCAGTACTGTATGTTGTTTTATCACATCCAGTCGACGGTAGACTCTAATCGAGCACCCAGATTCGACGTACCTTCTCAAAGCCGCTCAAGGTTTCCAAGGGATGGGGATCCCGTTGTATGCTATTACCATTCAGGTACTCATATATCATTGCTAATCCAATGATAATATGATCTGACGCACCTCAGAACGAGCCTTTGAATGATAACCCAACGTACCCAACATGTACAATGACACCATCTATGGAAGGTCAAATCGGCAGGTCACTCAGGGATAAGCTGAATAGCAATGGGCTAGGAAACGTCAAGATTATTGGTTTCGAGGTATATTCAGTATCATTCTTAGGGTATTACAAACGAGTAACGTTATCTTACATAGCATAATTGGGTTTACGCCAGTGATTATCCTATCTCGCTCGTACGTTCTTTTTCCAAGTCGCTAAAACTTCATCTGACTCGACTTCGCCTCTAGATCCAGAACTACGGAGATGCGTTTGATGGTGTTAGGTATGAATTTCCAGGCCTTCTTTGAACCATTTTTTCCAAACATCGTATCAAGCTTTCACTGTTATCAAGGCTCAGTTGCGAGCCAGGATGCATTTCATCAAGCATTTCCTTCAAAGGTGATACCACTCGAATCTTGACACATTTGTGCTATTGGCTGACCTCCGTACTTCCCTCAGTCAATCTATTTCACGGAGTGTGCAGGGACGATAGGATCCGATTGGTGGCAAGACATGAAGGTATTGATCCATACACTACCTCTCGGTGCGATTACATGCTAATGTGGTTGTTGACTGAAGTGGTATATCGATAATCTGTGAGAAAGGGATTTCAAATTCCAAGCATACAATTGACATCCCGAATAGCTGGGTCGGAAGCGTGGAGCATAATTCGAAATCTGTCAGCTATTTTCGTTTTCTATTCTTCTTACATACTTCTGCTCACTACAGGTTGGTTGACACAGGGTTTAATGTGGAACATAGCTCTCGACGGATCAGGAAAGCCGATCCTCCCCGGGTCTAGCAGCTGTACCTCTGGTTGCCGCGCCCTCGTTTCCATTAACTCGGACGGAAGCTACAGCTACAATCAAGAATTCATCTCTATGGCTCATGTTTCCAAAGCAACCATCCCGAGAGACCCTGGAGGACCCGTTGGGAAACGCATTGGCGTAAGCACGAGTGGATCGCTCGGTTGGGCGGTGAGAGTCGGTGCGTTCGTTACACAAAGAACAAGTGGAAGCGATTGGTCGAGGTATTCACTGGTTGTTATGAATTGTGAGTGTAGACTTGCTTCTGCGTTTCCCGGGGAGAAGCTTATATGTATGCATTTGATGAATAGGGAATGATAACTCGGCAAACGGTTGGAATCCACAACCTGTTACAGCAAGCATCAGCTTTCGGGGTTTGCAGGTTGGTTATTCAAGTTCAATGCACCGCTTCAGAGAAACTAAAGCTGAGAGCTAGGCAACGTATACATTTCCAGTTGGCATTACGACTTTATGGTGGTATGCCGCTTGATGATAAATGACTGCGCACAATGAACGCTCAAATTATTGAATAAATCGAAGGAGCAATGAGGTATGGGTTCAGACATGTACTATAATAACATTAAACAAATGTACTTACTTCCACTGTATGTTTATGAATTGGTTTTTCACGTTCCATTTGACTGAGCGACCGAGGATTTCTTCGTATTTCAGGTTCGCCTTTATCTTAATGCATTCTTGCCGATAGATCACAAGAGTGACGGCTAACCTCAACAACACGTAGAGTTATATAAACCGTGGTAGCGCTTAGGTTGGTGGCAGAATACTCCTCCTTTTAGCAAAGCTTCCGAATTCCAGCTCAAGTTCCGTGGAATTGAACAGAGCTGATCAATAAGGGCGATATGGCCCGCTATGCTGGCCGCAGAGCCTTAGCTGTGTATGGTACGGTTCAATTCAGGGCTTCCTGGCGCAATGGTAGCGCGTTTGGCTTCGATTACCAAGCGTACCAAAAGGTTGCAGGTTCGAGTCCTGCGGTGGTCAGCCTGTATTTTTTCCCCTTAACAATAATATATTACCGAGTGCCTATTATACACATATAATGAACCCACAGCATGTTTCAGTAGCAAAGCATAATTGATAAGTGGATCAGTTGTCTCCACCATCCAGGTGCCTCGTAATGATCTCGGCTGAGCCTTGTCTTGGTGTTATCACACATTCGAAGGGTTCAGGGCAGCTATAAAATAGTCAAGATTGAGCTTGTTTGAAAATTGAAAGGACGCTTAATCAAACCTGATAGACCCAGTCAAGAACTTGCCTGATGGCCATATCTCCTTTCCATCTTCTCCCACCGGCGGTTTGATAGTGAACATGGCGAGAATAGATGAGAACAGTAACCACATTGACGTATCAGCCAGATGAAGGCCTGCAAAGGGGTTGGTATCAATGGAAGGATGAGATTAACGTGGTTCTGTGCATACCTGGACATATTCTGGCACTGGAATCAGGGTCTGGATTCATGATCGGCAAGTTGAATACACGTACCTTCGCCCATACCCAAACAAGAAGTCTCTTGGGTCTCGTTCCTTGTTCTCGCCCATGAATCGTTCTGGTGAGAATAGCTCCGGGTTCTTGTAGTTCCTCTCATCTTGGTAGAAGTTCCTGAGGTAAACATTTTCTAAGCGCACGATCAATCCGAAGCCACGTCTGATATACCGACCAATTATTTGTCATAACCATTGCACCCTTTGGGATGAAATATCCTTCAAAAATGTCGTCTTCTGATGCCACGTGGGGTAGACCTGAAAATCGCGCGATAAGCATCTGTACTAAATGATAAACATGGGCGAATTTCACTCACCGAGAGGCCCGATACTGTATTTTCGCATCACCTCAGCAATCAGGGCTTCGACGTAAGGTAGACGCGGTCGATCCTTCAGCGTGGGGAGGACACCTCGCCCGAGTACGGTGTCGAGTTCCTGTTGGGCCTTTGCTTGTGCTTCCTGCTGGAACGTCATTGCTAGGAAGAATGTTTCGTTCACAGCTGCTGTCTATCACATGGATTGATTGAGATGTATGACGATTTTAAAAGCATTGCTCACTGTTTCGGCACCACCTGAAGTAATCCACAGGTCAGGTGCAACCCCGAACAGAAACATAATGCATACGCACCGCTGTATATACCTGCAGCGGACCACTTAATATTCCAATCATCTTCCTTCTTTGCGCTAAGTAAGTCGGAAACGAAGCTAGATGCGGCAGTCCCGGAAGCCTTGAGAGCAGGATTAAGCGTTCATCGTCTACTAACGATACAAATGCGACTTACGAGTTGCTTTTTCACCATGCTGAATGGTACCTCCGCCATCTGCTCAAGTGTCTTGTGATAGTGTTCCGCTTTTTTCTTCCATGCCGTGCCCGGCACCCATGAAGGTACGTATTGCACTGCCATCAAACGGTTGACGCAAAGGGTCGGAGGAATATTGGCCGAACTCACAGAAAGGGAAAAGATCGACAGCAAAGGCTCCGGGAGCAGTCGCCTCTGAGAACCCAACCATAGCTTCGTCAACCAATGCGACCAATGAATCATCTTTCTTCGCTGCCGAGTATCCATACGCGATCTTGAGGACTATGGATCCCGCAAACCTATGGGGTAAAGAGCATAAGCAAGAACATTGTAAGCACCTAAGAAACGACACGCCACTCACCTCCTTCCGTGTTCCTTCCAACCGTTGGGGGTATCCAAGATATCTTTCAAGAACTCCAGGGTTGATTGTTGCATCACATCACCATATGCTACGTCTACCTTTGATCGACTACCCAGGAATTGAGCCATCAATCGCCGGTACTGGGACCATGTCTTGGTAGGCTGAATTAAAGCAGGAGCTTGTTCCCATCCGATTAACTCTCCGGCCATAACGAGCCTCGGCCGGTTACTGTATACCCGACTCTTCTTATCAAGCATGTCAAAGGCATATTGAGCGTCGTTGAGGATGATTATGTGTTGTCCGAGGACTTCGAGATGAACTATGGGACCTGTGTAGGTGCACCGGGTTCATGAGCGTGAAGCGTGAAGGAAGAGCGTAACAGAACGCACCGTATTGGTCGCCGAGTTCCTTGAACCTAACCCATGGGTGAGAAGGGGGAACATCCGCCACGTTTCCAACGATAGGAAGACCTTTCGGACCAGGAGGTAACGGTGCGGGGGTGTGGGCCTTTGAGGATCTGTAGAGATAAATACTGGTAGCGACGCCGGCGAGTGTCACAGCAGCAGGAAACAGGGGACTGTCGCTGGCCATTTTGGTGGAGAATGGAAAGAGTGGATCAGCTCGTGAATGATGCGTTCTGTATATATAAGAGAAGCGGGAATCACCAATCTGTCCAGTTTGGGCGATCTGTCGCGTGGCATCACTGATGGTCAGTCCATCTTCGGTAAACAACAAGTGTTCATCACTCCATCGCTACTTATCAGGAACCCGGGAATGGTAAGTGGAATCTGCGTAGGGGAAGATCCGGAGCACTACTGAAGTAACAGCCATAGCTATAGATAATTTCAAAGAAAGCAGTTCATTCTCCGTGCGACAAGGACTTTCGAGGTCCTTAATACCGGCCACTCCTTTCCGAGAAGGCCACAGATCAAAAACTCGCGTACGTTACCGCTTCGAAATCCCCAAAAGGCAATGGACCGCTGCTTACACCATGTGAATATAGATGAGACTGAGCAGTTTCAGGCCAAGTAACGTATCGCATTAGAGATGATGTGAGATACACGGAATGACAAGTAATGATTAAATGAGATATTGGATGATCTAGAACGAGATTCGGTGAACCTAGTTGCGTTGACACGCGCTCACAGGCTCACAATAGCACCTTCTGCAATCAATAGCCATCGTCAAAGTCATACGAACGGTAACCGCCGTAGTATCCGTATCCACGCCCACGTCTGACACCATGATAATCTGTATACAGTTAACACTGAGCAAAAGCAGTGAGCCATCTGACAGAGTACTCACATGTGGATGTATCCCTAACTGGACTAACAGTTTCGAACCCAGGCATACCGGCAAGATTGACGTAGCCTTCTTGTGAGCGCCCGGCGCCACTAGGGGTACGAGAAGCGTCTTCACGCAAACTGATAAGAAGGTGCTGCACACTTCAACGGATGTCTTACCGAGCCAAGGAGTTCTACAATAGACGCATTCCACCTTGATACCGGCCTTGTGTCGCACATCTGCAGGAAGGACATAAAGTCGAGTTTGTCGCTCGGCGGGATACAGAACTCACATTGGGTCCAACATTGCTTGTGAATAGCATTGTGACATGTTTTGCACCATTCCACATCGGCTTCGTAATCCTTGAGAGTCTTCTTGGCCGCGTCATGAAGGGTATCGTAGCAAATGGCACAGTCGTCTTCGAAAGTAGGGACACGTCGGTTATCGTCCGACGAAGTACCTAAAGGCAGCGTTTGATTATGAGGAATATCAGCATAGCGGGACATGCATGTACACACCTTCGGCGGAAGTAGTGACAGTTTGACCAGTAGCACCTTTCCAGGCATTGACAACCCATTCGTTAGCCATAACCTGGGGAGGAGGCGGTGCGGCTTTGAAAATCTCCGCAAGCTCTGAAGATAATAACGCTCTGAGTATAATCAATCGCTGAAAGGACGAAGAGAAGGAAAGAACGAAGGCCCACTTTTGATACCAGTGCCCCGATGATTGCGGCACCTGCAGAACCTTGAGGAAGACGAAGAGCTGCATGGAGATCTGAGGGGTTACTCCTTCAAAGCCACAATGTTCAACGCACGATGTGCTTGCAATGATTTCCTTTTAGACAGTCTGGACAGTTACAGCGTGGATTCTTGTCGATCGTCACCGTGTAAACCTGAAAATGTAGGTTATAATTCGTGATAGCGAGAGCGCTAATGCGTAAACAAACGTTTCCTGTCGATCCCGAGACTGTGAAGACTTCGCATAGGTCGCCATCTTCTCTGTTTCTGTCGATGAGGAAGAACCTGTCGTAGGTGAGTGAGTGCCACTATGTGACTGATGTAATACGTACCTTTGTTCCATCGCCCTTTCCAGCCTCTGAGATATCGCATTTGGACAGCTTCCTCTGAACCTCGCTAAACGTTTCTCAGGACCATCTGCAGTCTTCGCCTTTCCTTTCCCTTTGCTCTTCTTTGGTGTTGATTGTGGTTGCGAGCCGAACGATGAAGCAACCGCAGACTCGAGCTTCACTTTCTTCTCCATGTTTCCATATTCCATTTCTTCGTTAAAGGCTGCTTTCCGTTTGGCCATATTGCAGTGGCGTTCCAGAGGTAGTGATGGTAAAAGAGAAAGAAGCGTTCATAGATGTCACGAGCACATGGACGTCACAATGCCAACCCAATTTGGAAATAGCCAGGTCTAGACCCGAAGGTTGTGACTGTGACTTTTAGGTCACATCCGCTTCTTCGCCTCTGACAATGACCATTGGTCATTGGCGAGGATTCACTTGCGTCCAGATTTTCACTCACTAGAAGCTGAGAACAAGAAACTATGTCGGAGGTACGCACGCCATTGAACTCTACATCAGCACTGGGACTGTTTTCAAGCCGCCAGTGTCCCCCATTGCAGATCCGTTGCTCGTAGCTTTTCGTTCCTTGGTCGTTCCCCAACGCCTGGGAACATAGCCATTCACAATAAATGCAGTGGGAGATGGCTCACTTTGCATCATCTACCATGGTATAAGCCAGAGATTCCGTCATAGCCCACCAAATCCGTTGACTAGCGGTCCGATTGCTCGATCCCGGAGAGATTTTCGATGACGAGGAGTGCTGGCTGCAGTTTCTACAGGTACGAACTCCCGCATAACTTGAAACCATTGAATAAAGCTGTGGACAAGTCGTCCTTTGATCTCGGGCCCTCCTCTTGACAGGGAAATGGACTTCAAGTACCTGCCCCCAGCACTACGGACTGTTGGGGTATCCGAATAAGGGAGGCGTTTCAAGCATTGTGAGCATCCGTTCGGTTTTCCGTGTTTTACTCATATCATCGTAGTATCTCATCATTTCTGCATTTTATAACTTGGCAGGCGCAGAGAAGTTGAGCTTTCCTTCTGACTTGGCGAGTCTATTTCTTTTGAATTAAGTCCAGTCGCGCCAAGCATCAACAATGCGTCCTATTCTTTTACTGCGCCACTGTAGCTGAAAATGTTTGTTGCAGATGAGCTCGATGAAGGATACAAATTTCGGTACTAAATGACCCATAGCTCTCGACACATTTCGGCTGGCCCTGTTCATGTATAGGAACACGAACCACCAAATGCTTCCGAAGCTAGTCATTAATACAGTCCATTCTGTGGGTAATGAGAGCATATGGCGCGTTAACAACATAGTGTCCAATGATGTGTATGCTTTTTCTGGTATGATCAGGTTTGCTGTTCACTCTTCGTCTCTGCAGCAGACATCAGACTTCCAGAATTATTACACAATGCCGATATATTTTCAGCCTGGCAGGGCTATTGACGACGCTAAGCAGCCTCATTTGTCTCTTCCAGATCATTGTCTGCGTCAGCCAATCGGGTGACCTACTTGTCGCTAGTAAGAGTATCCAAGTTTGATCTACCTGAGGTTGAACGCTCGGACAGAGCTCATCTTTTTCGTTACTTAGAGCGTACGTATTCAGCTTCTTTTTGGCCTCTCTCATTGAATGCTATCCTACTGCCGTCCCATCGGCTAACGATTCTTCGAGTTCTTTTTATTAAAGTTACCCGCGACATTGCCTAATTCTGGCGCTTTGCGATTCTTCGTGCTATTCTCGCCATTCATGTTCTAATAATAGCTACAGATGAGTTGCGAGAGCCACGATGATACTTTGTCCGAGACTTATCCATTGACACAAATGCTTCAAATCTAGCGGACCGCTTTCGAGGTGAGTCAACTCAATTCATTCAACCAGGAACCAATCAGTCATGCTATGCTCCTTATCCTTTTAGTGCTACAAGGATGATGGTGAGACTGAATTCACCGCTCTTCTGTACTCGGATAAACACTGAGAACTGTCTGCCTTTCAACGGACCGCGGGCAGACCAGGACCGGGAGCGAAATAGACAAATGTATTGGATGTTTATCTTCGTGCGACGGAGATTTCGAATGATGGCCAGCTACTCGGTGAGGATGCAGCCCTCAGGTGTGGTGACTTCGATTGCTCATGTGTGCTGTGTTCATACGTTCGATCGTAGGATATTTCGTCAGCGCATAACTATGATTCTTTTCGGCTGACGATCTGCGGTTATGGGCATAATGAAGCTTGAGATCGGTCTTTGGAACGCGTCGCCCCACACTGCACCGACAATTGTTTGGTACTGGTGTGCATGGCGAACTTGCGATAGTACGCAATCAACATTATCACGTCTTATTACATTAATCAATAGAATAAGCCAGGTCCACGGCAAAGGGACGGAAGATAGAGCGTTGAGATGCTTCTGTCACTAACAACGGTTGACACGCTCATGATCAGGGTAATGTATACAGCCTGCTTGCAATACCATCAGCACATGATTCAACCGCATGCTTACCCTGGCTTCTGACCAGCAGCTTGAATTGTTCTACACTTCTCTAAACGCTTACTTGTCAGTTTGAATGACGGCCCCGTAAGTGCATTGCAGAGCCGTCGAGAGACGTAGAAAGCTGTTGAGAGTAGGTTTCTTTGCCATCCGGACGCACCGCGCGGACCGCTGCAATGAAGGATTCAGACACCGAGTCTAATCCGGTATTTTCACGATGAGAGAGGTAACTCTCTGCGCCATATGCGTTACAAGCTGTACTTGACCTGTATATAACCAGGATAAGGGAAGTAGTTAAATCTCCAGACACAGTCTCTACTTTGTGTTCACTTGTGTTCTGGCTCTCTCACCATGAAGTGGTACGCATCCATCATTGCTCTCTTCGCTGTTCAGGCAGTCGTGGTAGGCTCCCCGCATGATGATGATGTCCGTGGCCTCATTATTGCTAGGCTTCCCCGTTGGAGAAACGTGCCTCGGTTAATGATGTCGCCAGCGTCGGATACGCGACTCTCAATGGCGGGTATGTACCTAGTTCTTTCCATTCTTCCAGCACACTGATCCGGTTGCAGAACCTCCGGCGGATCAGGCGGAACTCAGACTACGGTCACGTCCCTTTCCGCACTCACGAGCGCTGTGTCTGGTAGTGCCAAAAAGGTTGTAATCATCTCTGGTACGGTGCTGTCTTCCTGGTGGTTCGGCAGCGGACTGAGTACTGTTGTGTATAGGGACTATCTCCGGCAACACTGTCGTCAAGGTCGGCCCTAACACCACTGTCATTGGAAAGTCCGGATCTCAACTCGTCGGTGTCGGCCTTCGTGTCATCGATGTTAGCAATGTTATCATCAGAAATGTCAAGATCTCCAAGGTCCTTGCCGATGCTGGAGATGCTATCGGTGTTCAGTCAGCGAGCCAGGTTTGGATTGATCATGCCGACCTCTCTAGCGATCGTGATCATGATAAGGTAGGTTATCATCCCTAGCTATCAAAGCAAACGCTCACGATCCTCTCTACAGGACTAGTAAGTAATAGAGTGTTCGAAATGGGTATCCCACTAAATTGGTGGCACTTATAGCTACGATGGGCTTCTCGATATCACTCACGGTTGCACTGGAGTGACCGTTTCAAACAGCAAGCTCTACAATCACTGGAAGGTGTGCCAAAATATGACTTCACGGATACATTACTCACTTTTGCGAAGGCTTCCCTTGTAGGACACTCTGATAGCAATGGTTCAGAGGACGTCAAGATCACTGTTACCTACGTCGGTAACTATTGGAGCAACCTCAACTCTCGCACTCCCTCATTCCGCTTTGGTGAGTACATACAACTAAGATCAATAGAGGGGACGTAACCTAGGATGCACTCGCCCAGGTCACGGCCACATTTTCAACAACTTCTTCGAAAACAATGGTGACGGCATCAACACCCGTGATGAGGCTCAAGTTACTCGTCGAAAATAATGTCTGGACAGGTACGTATTTGTTTCTTTATGTGCAAAATTACTTATCTCACCGGGTATTCTGCAGGTGCAAAGAAGCCTCTTTACTCTACCGACGAAGGATATGCGGATCGCGAAGGGCAACGACTTTGGCGGAGGATCTAACGATGCTCCCACCGGAAACTTCAACTCCGCGCCATACTCATACAGCTTGCTTGCTGTTGGGAGCGTCAAATCCTCGGTTCTTGCAAACGCTGGCCAAACTTTGTCATTCTAGTATAGTGTGTTCTATTGAGGGCGGTAATGATCTATATCTGGAACTGCTACAGATTATTCCGAATGATGATTTTGTACAATTTTCTCACCCGATTTGACCGGTCAATACTGCATCTGAGTTCAATGATGTGACAGTCCTCTTGCTTCTTGATCCAATCTGCCCCCGCTGCCACTTTTCTCCAGAAGGCTATCATCGTGAGTGAAACTGCCCTATCCAAACATTGGATTATAAGGTGTTTTTGGCGAGCTCACCAGGCAGATGTTATTTACTTAGGTCTTTCTCATGCAATTCTCATATCTTCTCGATGCGACCTACCAACTTCGTGGGATCAATCACCGTCCTGCTTCCATCTAGAAGTCTTTGATCTCCTTAGTCCCAAACATGATATGATCTAATGTTGATCACACTGCCAGCTCAATGGTTATAACCTTGTCTTCCTTTCGTTTCTCCCTCAGCCTTCTCCACCCCGACTCATCTCACAATGCCCGATGGGCGTCGCTCTGTAATTTATTCTGAGTTTCTTGTATTCCACTCTATTACTAACAGTTTCCTAGTCCATTCGTTTACCTTTTTTTTCTCGCGATTCCCATTCATTCATTTCGAATCCAAGTTCCAAAAACTGCTAGGCTCAATACACCCATGACTGCGTCTTATCGACGTGAGCTGGGGGACCCGAGGGGATGGAAATTCATTCTTCGATCATATGATAAGAGTTTCAAGGAGAAGACCATCCTGGGCATTTCAATCAGCGCAGACGTTGAAGACGATGATACGTTTCAAGTCACCTGCGATACAAAAGGGTGCGTTTTCATCTCCGAGTCTTGTCTAATATCTGACACATTCAAAATTATCTAGAGTCTTTTGGATTGACGTAGTCACAGGAGATGAGGAGAGGTTCGCCCATAGGTCAAATCCATTATATTTCGCTTATTATACAATACAGAGTCCCGGACCGACTCATTACGGACAGTGATGATTTTACAGTCAAGGCTTCACCAACTTCCTCAACCTCTTCATTGACACCATCGTACTGTGACCACTGCGAACGAAGAAACAGAAAACTGACATCGTGATCTCATCAAGGACAACATCATCGACAAGCATGAGTACATCTACTACTGTTCCAGATACAACCTCGGCTCCCCAATTCGGTTCCGGAACGGAGATCCAAGTCTAGCCAGGCTGCAATCAATAATGCGTTGGTTCCCATCGTTCCGATAGATCATACAGACAAAGCTGATGCCCATCCCAGTGAGGAGAAGGATATCCTACTTCAACCTCTGATTCGTTAAGCTATTGTCCCTTTAACGCTCGGGGTATGTGTCTAACCTCTGAAATATAGCCCGATTAACATCTCAATATCAACATCGACTGGTCCGAGTCAAAGCGTTACGTCTCATCGACATTTCCTCAACAGCTTCTTACGTGTCCCAGTATGTCACCGTTCATAACAACTGCTTCATATTGAATGTGGATCAGGACAAACATATCATCTGCTTCGGTATCATCAACTCCTGTACAGGTACCAACTCCGTCCAAGCCAAGGTGAACAAGTATACAACAGATGGTGCGCACATATTGAGAAGTTTTCAGGCCAAATACCGGGAATATTGTCGGAGTTACGCTTGGAACCGTTGTCGGACTGGGAATATTCGTCGCCTTGTTCATGATTGGGTGTCGAAGGCGAGGAAAGCAGACAGGTGTGCAGTGTTGTCCATTCCGGTACCAACTTCCCCAAGAAAGCTGATAGGATGTGTAAGCACTCGGTGATCGTCTCGTTCCTTTCACACAAACCCGTATTGCAGAGCAATCACTCAGTGAGGGCGAAAAGAATACTGAGCGGAATACATCGATACCGCATGGCACCGGGCCCTTTGCAATACGGATGATCAAACTCCCCAGCAGATAAATCATCGACGTTCTTACACGGAAACAATTTCTACACTCCCTGCCTATAAGCTGGATGCCGCGATGGATCCCCCTCCAATTTATGTTAGACCGTTGCCCGTACCTACTTGTTAAATTCTCATTTGAGATTATGATGCTGAAGAGTGCCTCAATACTTCGATGCCCGCGTTGTCTAATGGTTATGACGTCAGACTTCTAACTATGCAATCTGGAGGTTGCGGGTTCGAGTCCCGCCGTGGGTTTTTACGTCTTCCCTGACCTCTTTCGTTTGCCTTTTCGTCGGGTGACTGGAACAGATCGTCACGTTCGTGTCGTGTCCATCGGTTCATGATGTCGGTAAGACCCTTGTTCAATAATAAATGTCTATTTTTCTTGTTGGATTTTGTACAAAAAAAAGTGCCCGAGAGCTGAGCATATGCTCAAGTTTTTCTCACTCATCATTAAATGGCTATTCGCTTGCCACTTCGCGTTGCTCTTTGATCACTTAGAGAGGCGAGAACTTGTCTGATACCATAACGCCAAACGTCACATCACCTGAGGGTGACAGTAAATCAGCTCCAGGCACGAAGAAAGGCGCGGCTACCACAACTTCCACTCCCGGGGCAATTTCATAGTTCGAATCTGTCTCCACTCCACCCTGCCAGAATGTAAGTGGCACCATCAGATTGCACCCGTCAAGCCCCGTCAACTACCTTTGCCAGTACCAACGGCAGTAAGTTGTGTTTTTAATTGCACAAAGCTGCCACACTCAGTACTGCATCTCGCTACGTCAAGATATGCTGATTGACACCCCGTTGTTATAGGGCAAGATTGTATCCGATAGACGCTCATTCAGAATACACTTTGCACCAGCGCTTAAAGTTCCTGCCGTGTTTGCAGCTTCAACTCAATCTGTATCATGAATGATCAACCATGACAGTTCAATCATTTATAATGCAGGTCAGTATAGCAATTTATGCTTATATGGCCTCAGTATATTTCATGAATATAAAGACATGGTGATATTCGAATCTGGCTTCATTCCCTTGGACGTCGACAGTCTTCCCTTTTCATCACTCTCCTCATCCCATAATAACACTCCATACTCATGATAATAACGTAAGTATGCCGACGCTCCTGATAGATTGTTCCTGACACAGATAAAGCTTTTTTGTTCTCCTTGCTTTCCGACTTGTTCATTCTTTTGAAATCAACATTCCGAGCAGTACCGGGGTGCAGACCTCCACAACTGCATCGTGGCATAAAAGCAATAGTGACCCACAGTCCTTTCAAATTCGTCCTTTGGTCAGAGGATCCAAATGTAGACGAGAAGGAGCTCTCCGTCGTAAACTCGGCGGGCGAAGGAGATGCATTTACGTTCGTATGCAATACCGCAGGGCAAGCCCTTCAGTTTATCGAGTAGTACTACAAGCCTAACTTGCATGTAGTGCCTATTGGATCGACGTTGTCGATACAAGGTATGCCGCAATTCTTCAATTGTGCCTTACAATAATGACTTAGAAATCCTTTTAGTTCTGATGTGACTTTCGCAAGAAGCAGCGACATAGTGGCCACTGACGGATCAACGGCTTTCAAGCGAGTTTCTGCCGCACGCCCTGCCCCTATATCGTCTCCATCAGCTTCGTAAGTGATACTTATATCTTTCACGCCTTGTATTAATGAACAAATTCAGCAGTACAACTGCATCTATCACCAGTGCCCAAGGAAGCCCAACGTCGGCTGATGGCTCTAACCCCAGCTCTACCAACAATGGCAGTACCAGCGGGTTCGTACTTGCATATCTGTCCATTATATAGGTATGACATTGACAACTCCCATCAGGCAAAATGATCAAAACAGGTCGGTAATTCTATTCCGTAAGTCATCCAAACGGTAGACGCTCAGCTGAATTCGACAGCTCTCAGCTCTCCACGACAGCGAGTTCTGTGACAGTGCTGTGAGTGCTAACCGTCCTACGGACAAAATATTATTATAACCCACGTCGTTCAGAATTAGCACTAGCGGGAGGTGAGCATTCCGTCAGAATCATACGTACGTTGATCAATGGCTTTCCACTTCTAGTGCACTGCCCATTTCCGGAACAACCATCGTCACAATTACTAGGCGGAACTAACGGTTCTACTACCACCATCGGAACCCTCGTAAGTCCAATCATTCCCCAACTTGATGGTCTTTCTCACAATCAATGAAGGCCAACCTCACCCAGTCAACAGAATGGCGCCGCGCCGAGGTAAGCTTCCTTCATCATTCCGGGCGCTGATGCGTTTGATACATGGTTGTCAGCGTCAATACAGCGTTAATAGTTGGTATCACTCTTGGTTTAGTGGTTGCCATTCTCATCACGGCATTCTTGTGTTATCGGCACCGAAAACGGCAGAAAAAACTCACCCAAAAGTGTGTATTATCTTCGTTTTGCCCATAGGTTCCTACTGAGAATTCATAGTTACGACACGTAGCATCACGCCATTTACCACAACTGCGCGTGAATCAGAGTTTATTTCAAGCCCTATATCATACAAGTCTCGAGGAATATCACAAAATCCCTCCACACCTGAAACAGACACAGATTTGCCACCTGGATATGAAAGCATTGTAGGATCGATCAGGTATTCTCGTAGATTACCAAACTCCTACAGCAAGTCCCATCGATTCAATTAGCATACATATAGCAAAAATGTAGACGCTACATTCCTATACACTGAATCACTCCGAGGGCTAGTCCTAGGTATATTTGTGTATTTCGGAGGTGGTCCGAAGGTCGAGGCTGGTGTGCAATATTCAGGAAGACTCTCTGAAGGCGGCATTACACTGTAGGCCGGGACACTGGATTTCCTGCTCCTGCTCCGCTTCTGATTTTAGACTATTGTCTGTAGCCACGCCTTTTTGTACCGGAGCAGCAGACGTGGCACTGCTGTTCTCGTAAGGCGTTAGCTCGTTTGAACCTGCTGGTGGTCAGTTCATGGATCAACCCGTAAATAATGGAACTACACACCGCTTGCTCGCTTACGACGATACCAAAGAAGAAAAATGATGCACGCAAAGAGAAACACTACACCGCTCGTAATACCGAGAATGAGAGCGAGGTGTGGCCTGCCAATGTCATATAATTGCGCTTTCCTTAGTGTAGAGTACAGGTAAAATAATTACCTTGCTTTGTGGGTTGCAACTTCCGCCCTAGGGCCCCGCCTTATGTTCATGTCAATGCGTTAGGTATGTCAGTATGATTGAGACGCACGATGGACTTGAGGTGATTGAGGTAGTAAAGGACACGATAAGGGTTGAGAATTGACTGCTTTTGACATCCGATTCTAATCCCGACGTCGAACCTGTAAGGCTTGTCAAACTATCAATACAAGTTGCATCAGCCGCCTGCTTGAAAAAGTGGGCACCATGCACGTACTCCGAGAGTGAGCTGGATAATCACATGTCTTTAGTTATACCGAAGGTCAAAGTTTAAGAGATGATCGCTTTGAACCCATACCTAGACATGGAGGTAGCCGCACTCAGTTTCAAGTTTACGGTGCTAGCAGATCTATTCGAGGTGGTTATTACAGTTAATTACAGAGGTAATGAATGGCAACCATCAGACTGACCTGTCATCACTTTGCCTGAAGAAACCATTCAATAAGGTATGCTGTATAAGCGTAGACATCCTCTTACACATTGTTTATGTTGTTTGTAAAACTTTCCGAGTTCTTGTCCATTGTACTCGCTGCGGTCACCAAGGAAGTGGGAGTGCTTGACCTAATTCATTCGTGAGATTCCTATGCAGGAGTAGACTTATAGCGGAGACTGACGAAGAGGTTGAAGTTGAAGTTGAAGTTGAAGAAAGTGTTGCCGCCTTTTCATGGGAGTCCTGGGGGGGGAGCGACGATACTGTTGAAATTTGCGACACAGACCCTGCGTTGATGTCGTTACTTCTTGCGAAAACACTGATCGGCCGAGTTCAGATAATGTCAAGAGACAGAAATTGCGAGCAGACCTCGAATCATCGTCGCTAACAGCGAGGATCTGGTAAACTCTGTGGCGAAAGTTGATTGAACATAATCAAAATAAGTATATATACGCACCCAGTGGAGCCACAGGCAAAAGTAAATGAGCGGTCTGAGAACTCAAAATCCGGAGGAAACCCGGAAGACATTTGGTTAACCCGTGCTAAGACTTCATCTTGCGTCCCACTGGCAGAGTGAAGGACAAGGGTGAAGGACTCAGGATCGCTTGCCTTGTATGCATATGTGCCAGAGGAGCGACTGTCAAGTTTGACGGTAGTAGGTGTGTTGAAGGTTAAAGAGCTGGCGAGGGGAATGAGCGTGATTATGAAACAAAGAGCGGACGGGCTTTGATTTTGCGGTTAGTCCTGGACAAGGAGCAGAGGGAGCTGACTGTGACATACCAAGGTATAGTCATGGAGAAGACGTTGAAGCCAAGGAGTGTGCCAGGGGATCAAACAAAAAAGAAATTACATCAGGAGGATGTTCGTTCTCATTTATGAGAACCTTTCAATTCTATGTGTTAGACGCTGAATCTGAAACGGGATCAGGGTCTTGTAAAGATGAAACTCGGAGGTTCTCAAAGATTGATTCTGGGAAGACGATTTCAGAATAGAGCGGCTCCCGATCCACACCTTTATTTGTGAGGGAAACAAATAGCTAGCTGGTCACGGTATCAGAAACGTAGCATGATAACGATTTCGTAAATGTCCAAATTAGGCCTTTTTCAGTCGAAATGCATTAATCTTCAAGGACATTGGCGTGAACACAGACATCGTCTTCGATCGGAGCGATTCGCGACCGCTGTCCGGTCTGGTAGACCCAGCGGGATTCGGTAAAAACAAATCGGCTGCTGTACTGTATGTTCTCATATGATATTCAGTAAAAGCCTTGCGGTGAATAAAGTAGTACTTATGGCTGATGCTGCTAGTTCCCACTCGAAACCTTGTAGGTCTTCGTTTGAGAGTCATGATTGAAAACAGGGGAGTAGGGGAGGCGGTCAATCAGCGACATCCATCAAAAATGCTCGTCAAGAGGATCACCTCGGCAGATAGATTATGGAGGTGCAGACTGAAGAAGCATCAATGAATGACGTAGGCCACGTGGTTATACTCCACCTACTCCACCAGGGCATGACATTTGAATGGTGACGCTGAGAACGACAAATACTGACACTGGGGACAAATTCGCATAAGTCTGGGTTCTTTATGCTAGACTTACGCAAAACCTATGAAAGGTCTAAGCATAAGTCATACATAAGGTCCAAAAACTCGAGTAAGTATAGCATAGGTCTTCGAAAAAGTCCCGAGACTTATGCTTTCTTGCCCCCAGTGTGAATTCGAAGCGACTTGGGCCTCTGGGTCAGGGAAAGGGAGTTGGTGCCAGGTGGCTACAGATAACCTCTAAAAACAGCGAAAGTGCCGGCGTGGTTCGAACACGCGGCTTCAAGATATTACAAACCGCTATTGCAATCTCACACTCTACCACTGAGTTACGGGCACATGTTATGCTTCACAACGTGGGACATCATATCCATCACAACACACGTTTGTAAGGAGCGCGGATGTTATCACAGTGATACAGCTAGCTAGGAGCGCCAACGCGAATCCCCAAAGCGTGGTATCCTTGGAATCTCTGCATTATCACACGGTCTTGGTATCGAACCACCATCATTAATCTTTCGGCTTCCTAATCATGCTCTTTTTCTCGACGGTCCTTCACCCTGTTGATCATTGTGTATGAGTAGATGATGCATGGGCTTTGGGGTACTGGTGGAAGTATAAGGGCAGTGTGTGGATTTCGAGAGTCGCGGTGAGAGCCTCGTCTATGTGAGATGCAGTCCAATCAAATGTGTATCATCATCAACCATAGCTATTGGCGAATTTGGCAAACTCGCCCTCGGCGAACATTAATACAGGGATGCTCAAAATCGACGTTTTACTTTATCTGTCCTCGACTACAACCTATTGCTACCATAATACTCTATCATAAAGGTCAACTATTTAACACAACGAAATGCCACAATATTTATTGTCATCCACATCATCGTATGCATTCATCCGAGGTTTCGATGGGGATGATCGACATGTCGACGTATTACTCGGACCTTTAGCCTCCCGGCATTGTGAACACCAGGGAGAATACGCTCTGCCTTCGCGACAAGGTAAGAATTCCACATGCTTCCCATAGATGGAATGTCGACTATGATCTGAGCTCTACAAGCTGAGACAAGCAGCATGTCCAGCTCATGCCAACAGTTGACCCTCTTGAGCGGTTCTGGCCCAACCATAAATGTGATCTTGACAAGTCTTGACCGGGTAGAGGGATCCAACGTCTGCAAGGTACTGCCAATAATCCTCAGCACATATGGGAGACTATACCAGAGTTGGGGGATGTAGAAGGTGACACTGCGAAGATTGTCGAGGTTGGCTAAGTCCCATTCCGCTGGACGGTACACATCAGTAAACATTTGATTCTGCATGAAATTAATAATATGACATACTGATGGGTAGCTTAGCCTTCTTTTGTATTGCCTTAAAGCGCTCCATGTCATTGGGAAAGCCAATGGCAACTGACTCAAGTCTGTCTCCGAGGTGAATGAGGGAGTCTCCAAAGGCTTTGTCATGGCAGTTCAGTAGGGACAGATGTCGAAGGTTGACATGGTTTCCCAGATGCGTTAAACCTTCCACGGAATGGTGTCTGCCCAAAGGCTCCTGATATAACGAAAGATTCTGCGCAGCCTCTACGACTGAGGCATCTCTTTCCACTGCTGAAGGATTCAGCTCATCTCGGCATTGTGGAGAGGCCGCTTCTAGCTGCGTTAAAGACTGGATATTAATATGTGCGGTCTCCAATGTCTTCGGCAGCATGGTATCGGAAAACATCCTTTGGGTGATCGTCGAATGGAATAACGTGTTGCAAGACAACTCCAACGCCCCCAATTTTTGGAATAATGGGATGAATGAGAATACATCTGCAAAATGCTCCTGCCGGAGTGCAAGATGTAGACGTGTGATGAGAGGGAAGGATGAATGAATGGTATCTCGAAGGTGAGATGAATGCATTATCTGTGCATCAGCACCAGTCACGTCGAGTGTCAAAGATTCCGGGATCGACTTGGGCGTGACTGGTCAAATATACAATTGTCGCATGGACATCTTCAAGGACGCGACTGACCACGGAGACGGATCGGAATGAGAGATTGACCAAGAGTGTGAATCGGGCAATGTGAGGCCAGGGTATAGTTGTGGAAGCGGGCGCGTCAGGACCGAGAATGCTTTGTAAATGATCGCAGCAACTGATAACACGAGGATCAGAGAATGCTTCTGATTTCGTAAGGTTGGAATGGGAACCGCGCGCTTCCGTCTGTCCGAAACGGAGTGTAAGATAAGAGAATTGCTGAAGTCGGACAATCTGTAACCAGTCATGACAGACGAGACTAAAGACACCGAAATCTGTGTCTGGGGTAAGGTCAAAGATATGTTGAAGGAGCTCCGCAGGGATTGTGGATATATGGGAGGTTGGAGGAGTGTGCATTGCACAATAGTTTTGGTGAGGCACCCCGCATGGATAGCGTCGTTTTTATAACTAAGGTAAATATCTCCATCAATCTTCACGTCACAATGGCAGATGACTGATTCATCAAGAGCGCCCATCAAACACGCGCGCATACAGCCCTCGGCTTCGGATTATTCTATTGAGAAACCGGGTTTCTGCCAGAAACCCTAGGGTTCCCGAGGAACCCACGCCCAAAACGTGATTTGGGTTTCCATTCTAGGCCGGGTCACCGGCGGGCGCTCCGTGAACCCTTCAAGAGCGTCTGCAAGCGTCCAACCATGAATGACGCTTTGTTCGCTGAACTAGGCAGAGATTACAGATTTGTAGACGTATCATGTTCGTCAGATTCCACAGACGGCATTATTTCACCCGTGTCAAGGCAGGAAACACGTTTGGCATCCTCAGCAAGTATGCGCGCTTACCGAAGCAACACGTACTGCAAGTAACATACTGTAATAAAAGTGGTAATCGGCGGTGAAAGAATGTCTCTCAAATATTGGATGACCACAGATGCGCAACTTAAATGGCGCCCCGACTCCCGAGTTGAAGACGTTGCACGATAATAGTATAACATTGGACTGGCAGTAGAACATTTCAAGTTTATATATTTTTATAAATAAAACACAAGAAAGTATAAAGCAGACAATAGCTGTACTACACTAGATAGGAAGTGCATGAATGCCTCCTATCTCTTTTTCTGTTCTATACATTCACAGTTCACCGCACATCCAAGTTCAAGTTATTGAAGTTACTGAATACATGTCACGGTTCACGGTATCGCTTTACTACGTTGTACACATGTAAATACAAGTTTCGAGACTGCTACAGATCGGGCTACTGGATTCCACATGATATGTCAAAGATGAGAGTTGGGCAATATACATCATCCATGAAACAGAAAGGCGCCGATGAACATGAAGATCCAAATATTCAAGACGCGCAGTGGCGACGCGCTGCCAGAGTGGTGTGAAAGGCCACGGCCGGCCGAGAAACCAGGTTACTAAATAGCTGCTTTCGGAAACCGGGTTTCTCAATAGAATAATCCCTCGGCTTCTCGGCTGGGCCACCACAACGAGATGATTTAACGATGTACATAAGTACATGGGAGTTTGGCGCACGGATCGGACGAGACGTAAACAAAACGCTGGAAGCAGGATTTGAACCTACGCGGTGAAACACCAAGTGATCAGAACATTCAAATCACTCGCCTTAACGACTCGGCCATCCCAGCCATCGGGAATGGAAATGTAGTCTTGCATTGTATTACAAAAAGAGAGGGCGAAATCAGTAAGAGGTACATGAAAAGACAAGTGGCGATTAAGTACTAGTAAATATCAATATCTCCCGCCATATGCAAAGTCCGAAGGAATATTCGCGTTCATTATTCCATGCCTGAAATCATGTTCAGTACTTGTTTGACGTGCGAAGAGATGAGCCACGTACTCGTGCAACAAATGTCCTTTTACCTCCCGTCTGGTTGCCAGCGACTCAATGTGAGCATTACATCGACAGCATGTCCAGCATTTCCTGTTATCCTCTCGGATGTCTTCACCTTCCAGTATCTCGAACCTAGGACCAGTCGGATGCTTATTGAGATCATGATACTTCACCTAACAAGAAGTCTTAGTCATAACTAAATAGAATAAGAATAGCTCCTACACATTCTCTCCAGGTCCATATGCACCACCTCTTCTCTAGCTCTACGTTACCCTCTGCACAAGTAAGACATCTGAAAAAATCCCCTCTTTCGTCCATTTCATCAGCGGTGGCTTCCCTTATATCAAGACCAGAGAGGTGAACGAGAAGGACAGCCGTATCCGAGAACTCTACTGTAAATGCATGCGAGCGTCTGGAATCTGTACCCACCAATGTAGAGTGCGTCTCGCAACGGGAAGAGACACAATTCAAGTGTCTAAATGCGACATTGGTTGTAGTACACACACGTCGATGGGTGCATTGTTTACAGACGATCTGCGCGATAGCAAGGTTACAGTAACTTTCTTTACTGAGGTCGAACTCGTGAATTCCTGGGAAAATATCTTCGATAGGTGTTTCGGGAGCATAGATTCCGTGTACTTTGTGGAGTGTGTCAAAGAGAGCATTAGTTTTATTAGATGCTTCCAATGTAAGCTTGCGTCGTTGATCGCAAATCCATTCCTGAACTTGACTTTGAATGCGTACAATCGGTTCCGTGAAGTCATCCTCTGTGAGTCGAACGGATTCCAATGCAACAAGTTTCTCAGTGATAGGCTGAAAAAGGCATATCGCTTCGTAGCTGGGAAGCGCGAGCCATTTCGGGGGTAGCAGGGTGTGCTTGTATTTCAGGTAGGCTTGAAAAACGAGTTGGCGACGTGCGCAAAATAACGGCGAGTCCTCTATAACATGCTTGCGCCGCAAGTCAAGTAGATTATCGAGTACTCTGGGCCTAAGTTCCCTCCATTCTAAGAAAAGCAGTACGGAAATGTCGATGAAGAAGTATAGAATACGATACCTCGGGAACTAAGCGCTTTACTTTCACGGAAATTGTTGGCGACGGACAATGCTTCATCCTGAGGATATCATAGAGCCCCGATACGTTTTGCAATCCTGAAAATGAACATTACAATTATCCATCGGAACACAAAGCGACAGATTCGGAAACTTACGCTTGGACTCTGGTGATACGAAGCTCGTGAGCAGTGGCGTTGCCTCGTCTGTGATCCAGTCAATACCGTTTCGAATGCGCTGTCCGGTCGGATGATTAGAAGTGGTCAATGAGCGTGAATAAGAACCACTTACATTTCTCAGGACCGTTGTTTCTTGTTTCCGTTGCTCTAGAAACGTGCCCAGTATTCCAGAATTTCCGCGATCGACAACTTCCGTCATGATGACAGAGATCTTCAGGGAAGAGAAACGATCGTAGGTCCATGTCGAAAGAGCTATCGAAACGAGTGAAGATATGCATGGAAAAGAGATTATGTGGAACATACAGCGCCACCAGTCGAATTGGATAGCGATCTCGGCAAGGTCTGTATTATTCTTTGAGAGGATGGTTATCCCATTTGCATACTTGTTTTGGATGTCGCCAAAGGTAATTTCCCTAACAAAATTTGATGAACCCACGCTATTCGAACAGAGGAAAATGGGGACGAACTTGTTAACACAGCATGCCTCACATATCCACTGTTGCAATGTCCAATTTCGCTGCGCCGTACGAGATTTCGATGCACAAACCTGGAGTGCGTCACAAAGGCCGTGGTATCCCAGATAGAGCTGACACTAACCTGGCAGATTGGCTGTCCAAGTAGCAGGATCGCCCATTCCAATTCCGACAGACCGGGGAGCGGCTCGGGGATCAAGCATTCTTTTCGCTTTGCAATCCAAATCGATATACCCCGAGAGGAAGAAATCATATCCCGAAAAGCTCTGTTGATGTAAAGTAGGGCGACAAAGGTGCGGGGATTTAGTCCGTCGTAAATCTACCGCTCTGTTACTGAGTATCGACAATGGGTGCCAAAAATGCCGTCACAGCGCACCATATAGAGGATATCCAGTGGCATGATAACGAGTTTATGTAGCTTTCCTCGAGTTGTTCGCTTCCGGACTTTTGCCTCTGCCAGTCAGCACAACCGTTAAAATGGGCAATATAGTATACACGCACCCGACTTCCCATTCTCAGAACCAAGTTTCCTGTGCTTAAAAGGTCCAGCGGGTAAGGTTCCTTCCATGTCATCAGGATTCATTTTCTCGCAGCGTCGACGCATGGTATTCCGCATGGCCTGTTCGTGGTCGTAGTTCGGATTCAAGGGGCATTCGGCAATAGCCGTTGTCAGACGTCGATAGGTGACTCTGAGCGCTTATCGATTATTTATCTCAGAAATTTAGTCGTGGTATATTGTATTATTCCATACCGACATATCATACTGCAGTTTAAACACGAATAATAACACATAAGTAAACACAAAAGAGTCTCAATCCCAAAAAGAAATCGAAAGGAATAACAATACAGTGAAATACACGAGTCATCAACGCCAATCTCGCCTCCAGTTTCGGTCACGATCTCTATCCCATTCCCTGCCTCCGTCTCTATCCCGCTCTCTGTCTCTATCCCAGCTTCGACGGAAACCACCCCCGCCCATCAGTGCCCTTGGCCCCTTGGGAGGTGTTCGTCCTGCGAGGAAGGAACGTGGTTGTGTTGGCGGCGCGCGAGTATCAGAAGATGTGCTCGGAGGTGGAACTGGATTTGATTTGACAGGCAATCGACAAGGCTGCTTCTGTGGCGGGGTCGGCGTAGGTGTTGGCGTGGGCGTCTCGTCAATTTCGCCGTCTTCTTGCATCGGAGAGGGCGGTCGCAGGGTATGGATTGACCCATTAAGTTTGGGTGTAGAAGGTCTGGAGGATACTGAAGCCGATGGTGCTATCGGGGATAAGGCGGAAGGGGATTGGGGTGTTTCCAAAGGCACATCGATTACCGGAGTTGGTTTATTGGTCGATGAAGAGAGTGTAAGTACCGATGCTAAAGATAAAGGCGCGGAGGAAACAGACGCTGCTTGCGTAGATGGCGAGAATGATGACGAGACAGGCTGAATCGGGGAAGCTGGGGATAGATGACCATTGGACTGCTTTTCCATCTCTCCAAGTTTGGCCTTTTCCTGCGCCTTTGCCGCCTCCTTTAACTTGGCTTCGTCTCTTGCCTCGTCCTTCAACCTCATCTCTTCCCTCTCCTTTGCTTCTTCTCTGAATTTCGCCTCTTCCCTCAACCTCATCTCTCTTACCCGGGCCTCTTCTTTCAATCTTTCCTCCTCCTTCCTCCTGGCTTCCTCTCTCAGCCTAGTCTCCTCCCTCAACCTAGCTTCTTCCTTTAACCTTGCCTCTTCTCTTGCCCTTGCCTCTTCGCGTAACCTTCTATCCTCCGCTTCTTTTTGTTGCATTTCAAGCCTGAGCCTCTCTCGCTCTCGAATCTTAGCCTCTTCCTGGAGCCGTTTTAGCTCCTCTCCCTCCTTGACCTTCTTTGCTTGCTCTTCCAGTTTGCGAGTTTCCTCCTCCTGCTGCGCGGCCTCCTTCTGTTGCATCTGCTTTCGGCGAGCAGCAAAGTCTTTGAGTGACATTTTCACTTTCGAAGGTGCTGTAGAGGGGAGTGTAGGCGTCTGAGGAGGTGGAGTAGGCTCGGAAGGAACTACAGGAACGGAGGGCGGTGGCGATGAAGCTGGCGTTACGGGAGGTGACGATAAGCTTGAAACCACTGGGGCTATTGCCGCAGGTACAGGTTGTGGCTGATGTTCCAAATCCGTTGCCGCTTCAATTTGTGTTGTAGGGGATGTGATATGATGTATCATGGAGGGCTCGAGTTTCTCTACCATACAAGAGACAGGTGTGTCAACGACCATCTCATCCTGTTGTGTCTTAGTATCGTCTACCACCATGCTATCCTCTTGGACATCCTCGACAGGCGGAGGTGACGGCGGTGAGCTCCTTTCGTCTTCGTCTGCAACCGGTTCTGGAGACAGTGGTGAGGTCCGCACTTCATCTTCCTCTCCGAGGTGTTGCTCGATGTCGACAAGCTCTGTCAGTGGGGAAGAAAGCTGCGGGGCTTCATCGACATCCATGAGCTCATGCTTGATCTCCTTGGAAAGTAAATCGGTGGTATGAGGATAGGCGAGATCCTCAGGTGAAGCAGAAGGTGAATGTCCGTTCAAAATGGGTGTAGGCGTTGGCGAACGACTGTGGACTGAAGGAGCCACTAGTGGTGGTGACGGCGAGCGTTGAATACCGTTCGCTGGCGGGGACGTGGTGGTTACACGGGTCGGAGTTGGCGTAGCAGATGCAGAACGAGGAGAAGCTGGTGGTGCCTCAAAAGGGTGCAGCAAGCTGTGGTGGCGGGAAGGTGATCGTACCGTTATCGCATGACGAGGTACAGGAGGCTCAACACTTTTCACTCTTGCGAAGAGCCTCAGTGCTGAAAGAGCGTTTTGGTACCAAGGGTGCCGAACGCCTCGGCACCTCTCTTTGAGTGTAGTGACTATACAGACACCGGGAGAGCGTGAATGATCACGACTCGATACAAGAGACGAAGGAGTTGCCGCCGGCGACCTCTCAATGTCAAGCTTGATGGGTACCGTCGAGGGGGAAGGAGCAGGTGACTCAACAGCTGGCGATGGCGACAGTGAACCATTGACACCTGCGTTCGTGGTTGCTGAGATTGACAGTGGCGCAGCTAACGTCTGCTGCGCCGGTGAATGATGGCGAATAGCAGCCGACACCGGTGATGCTGATTCATTCTCTCGCACAGGGTTCTCCTTGTCGATACCTGAAGACCGCCTACTGGTCATCGGTTCCCATTCATGCATCGGACTCTCCTTTCTCCTCTCCCTCTCAAAGTATCCTTTCTGCTCAGCTGCACTGGCCAGCAGGGCCAACGGTGAGAACGCCGCTGTTGCAGGCGTCACGGAGATAGGCGATAAGAGGGAGAGTTTCGAGAATGATGCTGATGGCGTCTCTGGAGGCGGTGCATTGGATTGTAGACTTGAGGATAAGTTTGTACGTGCAGGTGTATCGATCTGCCGATGTCGCGGATGGGCGTTCCGCTCCTTGTCGAGATGATGTCGCAGTTGACGTGGATGAGATAATGGCGGAGGTGGCGGTGGCATTTCCTTATGGTTGGTATCATCTAAGCGAGCATTTTAGATCTAACGAAACTCGAAATGGACAGTAAGAACATACCCATAGAAGAGCTGAACATTTCTGCCTCCTTCTGAATCCTCTTCTTGCGCATCTTCGGTGGCATAAGATCTTCCGGCAATGACTGTTGCTGTTGCTGTTGCTGCTGTTCCTTGTCCTTCTCTAATTCAATTGACAGGTCATGAGGTATTCAATAACGCGCAGCAAGATCAGCACGTACCCGCTTCATGTTCGATATCAACGTCAACTTCCATATCTTGATCAATATCAACAGCACGTTCCTTCCCTTTTCGACTGGATTTACGGCTACCCCAGAGATCCGGTCTCACCGGACCAGCGGGGTGTGGAGTAAGAGGAAATTGTGGTGGTGGATAGCCGTAACCGTTCAGCAACAGAGGTGGAGGCGGAGGTGTATGATGAGACCAAGGAAACGAATGAGGGGGAGGGGGTGGATATGGAGAAGGATATGAAGGATATGGTGAGCTCAAATGAGGTGAATAGGGCGTTGACGGTGGATACGGCGACGTGTGTAGTTGATGGTGATGGTGATGTCGGTGGTAAAACGCTGGCTCAGAATGCCGTCTTGAAGACGACGACCCTGCAGCAGCTGAGCTCTCAGCGGTACCAAAGCTTGCTCTTGGTGACCTTGATGAACTCGTACTTGAGGGTGGTACCTCGATCTCTTCTTCCTCTTCGTCCGGGACCATCTCAACACCACCTACACCGCCAGACCCTGGTATCCGTTCTCGCGTTCTAAAACCTCTCTTTGCGCCGATAAGAGGTCCCAAATCGACATCTTCCTCATGAGAAGACGGACCAGACTCGACGAATTCCTTCATCCTCTTCACGGCGCAATCTCTTGCTCGACTTCCACAGGCGCAGTTGGTGAAGGTACTACCCAAGGAATGGAGGATGTGAGACATTTGTAGTTTGAAATGATGGACCTTGTGCGGGCTGCGAAGCATGTCAGCATTATTTACACGGTATACGGTAGGAGAGAGGTGTAGAATAGCAGTAGAAGCAGGATAGGAAAGATAAAACAAGGGTAGAAATGGGAACACATACGGAATGTCTGGGGTTGTTGATAAGTTAGGCAAATTGTGAACAACATTACCGTCGTCCCATTCCCAGCCCAAAACCACTTCTTCGTCTGCTCGTAAGGTCGCGAGTTGCGAAGATGGCGAAAGATAGGCGTTCTTCGTCGTCTATCTCCTTCTCCTTGGCATCTTCTTCCTTTGCTTTCCCTTCCCCTTCCCTTTGCAGACGTACGGTCTAAGAATAGCGTTAGGCCGACATCCACTCCGCACCATCTTCCTTTACCGCCTGCTTTCCTTGCGTCGAGAGCAACATCAAGAGGGCGGGCCCATGAGATGGACAAAGGGCTTTGGCATGCCTAGATGAGCATAGGCGTTCAGGGGATCTGCAAGATATGCCGATGTAGGTGTTATTACGCTTGGATACGTCGTTATGAACGCCTCACGAGGTATAGGCTGTGCCGTGTGTAACGCATACGATGGCGGTAGAACTGAAGGTGTTGGAAGAGGCTGAACATTAATTGGAGGTGAATTGGGTGGTGAAGATATCGCGGTGACACCTCTCCATGAGCGATGTAGATTTAGGTGTTCGACGGTTGATGAATTGGGTATGATGTCGCCGTCCTTTTCGATGTCGATATACATGTCCTCGACGTCGATATGTATCGGTTCCTCGTCGGTGTGAGATAGCGATGAGGGGGGTATAGCGTTGACGACGGGTGATGTTGCAATGCTCATCCTGCGCTTTCGTTTTGAACCCTCGATAGCCGAGCTAGGCTTTCGAGACCTCCTCTCCAGCCCAGGGCTCGTTTTCCTTCGCTGGTGAGTGGCAAACGCTGAGCCACTTCCTGGTATGGCTCCGCCTAAACTCAAGCCTAGTCCTGAGCCTAAACGAGCTCTCTGAACCTCCACAGCTCGAGCCCTATCGACCTCCCTAGGCTCACAGACCCAACACCACCATCTATCCGGCAAATTCTCCTTATCCTTCTCGTCGATACCAAAACAAACTCCATGACACCACCGCCCACAACCATCGCAGCCAATGACCACCGTCGTCATTGTTGAAGCCACAGATACACTGAATTTCAGATGTATCGACTACGGGTGTTTCGTCGGGTTGGGGCGAGATTGACCCCGTTATCGTTGTCGTTACAGTTGGTGGTGTTGGCTGAGGTCGTTTACGCTTCAACGGAACTGTGCTTGTCGGTGCCGCTGTCGATTCCCTTTCTCTTTGTGCCTCCCTTTCCCTCTCCCTTTCCCTTTCCTCACTTCTATTCCTCCCCACTCCTCCTCCACCAACAAGCGAGAACGGGAACGTAGTGTTGGTAGGCGACAAGTTTAAAAGCCCTATAGCAGCTTTCTGGACATCTTCGTCGTTCATTGAAGCATTGGCCGTCGTCGATGGGGTTTGCTGAGAGCGTATGTTATGTCAGCAGGAACCGTGAGAGGTATATCACATGTAGTTAGGGCGAAGTTAGGGCTAGTTAGGGTTGGGTTTCGGCGGCTGGGTTAGGGTCGGTCTAGACTGAGTCCGTCAAATTTCTTTCAAATTCTTACCGTCATGGCCGTTTCCTCCTCCTTTGTCATTCAACGTTCAACAGCATTCGGTTCAACGGATAACCCTACAGCTATGGTTCGGACTCGCGGATAGAACAAGATACTCGATTATTTCTCTCTCAATTCATCACGCCGCCCAAAGATGATCTCGGGGCTAACTCTATGATCACCTTCGCTGCGTTACAGCTTTCAGCCCCATAATGGTACGAAATCCTGTCTATCTGACATATCAAGTGCTAACTCTGTACACAGAGCATGCATAAATGATCACGAGCGTTAGTACGGACTGCGGGCAGAGAGGAAAAGAACACAAGGGTGTGTCCGTTCTTTCCGGTATAAAGCGTATCCAACTTTTTCGTTTTCCACAGTTCCCAATGAAGCTCTCAATCCTCCTCGTCCCTTTATTCACCTCAGTGTTTGCGCAAGACCTCCCACCGCCTGCAATACCCTCATATGATGACCCCGCATACCCCCGAGTATGCTCTGAACCCATTCTCACACAGAAATAGGGGTTTTGGGGGGTGTTCAGCTCTTTTGAAATCATTCGTCAGCCATCATACGCCGGATTTAGTTACGAAGCACAAAAAAAAAAAAAAGCATGCAATGTCACTTGTATCCAAATTCGAAGCCCGTAGGAAACATCACGCATGCTCTTTCGTTTCCCGATACAAAGCGATCCCAAGTCTGTTGCAGACAAACTGTTTAGGGGAGGGGTGTGAGTATGCTTTTCTCAAATTGAACCTAACATGCTCACTCGCGGTTACGTTAGTATGGGACGAAAGGTAGGGGGGGAATTAAAGTACGCCAAAACCCGCTCAATATATGACGTTCGCACCGTTTACTCAGTACCTTTGGCCCATTACAACCAATCAACTCGTCTGTGTCTTTCATCAATCGTCACCAACCGCTCCGCTTTGTTGTGGTACGGTGTACACGCTCCCGTAACTCGAATACTTGTTGGAACTGGATTCGCCAACGCCGACTATAAAGGACTAACAAATCCGTTGGGCAAACACGTTGGGAGCAGGCGCTCTGCTGGACATTGGGGCTCAGCATGGGGTACACCACTTGTAGGACTCGATCAGACGAACCAGAGAGGAGACTAGTCATGATCAGTGGATGGGAAAGCGTCGAGGTCAGTCGTGGCGTCGTCTTGTTTGCGATATTAGTGCCGACGATGACTTGCAGGCCTACAACGACTTCATAGCCGGACTTGGCGACGAAAAGAGAAGCCTGTATGAGCAGTGGAAGGCATCGCTGGCCAACCCGAAACCAGAATGGCTCCAGTTATCCCAGACACCGTAGTAAACCGAACGCTTCCTGTTATTATCTGCCTCGTCAATAAATGAAAAGTTTTTCTTCCTCTGTCCCGAAGCTGTCAATAATGCCTTCCGTATCATTGTAGGTCTTTCCTTGCTGTTCGCGCTGCACTGGGTTAATTCCTTCGGACCACAGGAGTGGTATCTGCTATCGTCGGTGTATTGAACAATGCGATTGTGTTGTCCCAGTAGAATCCTGTGGGTCTGCATCAAGTGTGCCTTTCCCGGCCAATTTATATGTCATGATTGTTTCAGTGAGTATCCCGAGAAAACGGATGAATCGGAGATCATTGTCAAGAGATTCGGTATATCGTCAACCCAAACGTGCATGCTAGAACTGCAAGTACCCTAGCCATTACTTCTCAAGTGTGTCCACAGACCGTGTTACAGACATGAAGAGTGAACAGTTCCGCAAAAATTTCTGGCAATTGCCACAGAGCATCTTGGATTGCGAGACGACGTTGTCAGGATCCCGTCGTTCTCTGTTTTCAGCTTCAGTTTACCCATCATATTATTCCCGTTTTTCACTGCATCAGGCGTCAGTCCGGAAGCGCCCAAGGCCAGAATGGATATATACTTGCTCATTGATACTTGAATTTCCTCGCCCGGTGCCATTACTATTCGCCGTCTTTCGTTTCACAATGTTTCTTTCTCGCTTCTTTTGGCTACTCTTCTCTTCCCTACCTTGATGGTAGTCGCGATCCCTCTCGAATTAGAACAACGGGCACCACCCAGATCCCTCAAATGCAACCGAGAGGACAAAGCCATTGTGTATGTGATAATACCAATAGGCCTTCGACATGCCCACGCTCAACTGTCCTGACAAAACGTTCAGTTTCAAGAAGCCCTCTGACCTTGGGGATGCTACGATATATGAATTTGACGTGGGCGCACCCTTTTATAACGCCGGAAATCAAACTAATATAAAATCCCCGTTAAAAAACCATCTGGCATTGATACAGACTGCGGTAAAATGTCCATTCACATCTCTTCATGGCCATGTCTCCCTGACATTCCCTCGCTAGACCACAAAGTGGAGCTGCAATTTATTGCACGACGGCTCACCTCAGACATGTGCAAAGATCTGAACCAGAACAACAACCAAAAGATGCGCAGCTTCATTGATTTCATCAACGACCAGGATAGGCTTGTTAATGTAGAACGGTTTGTGAATATTGCAAAAGGTGGCAAGTTCCGAGACCCCCCTACCAAATTCGGAGATGGCACTTCAAACAAAACGGCTGTAAGTCTGCAATTTAATAGATCAAACAAAAACTGAAAGGTATAACAGTTCGGTGTGGCAAAGTACCTTGGACTAATCAAAGCCGATGCCAGAGTAGCATCCAAAGCTATTGATCAGAAGATGGAATCACTTTTGAACAGCAAAGTAAAGGGATTCAGTAACTTTGAAAAAGACTACATTTCGGCTTTGGATGAGGCAATCAAGAGGTACGTGTTATGATAGTTTTGGCATTATCGAGGAGTAACAGCTTTTAACTCTTCAGAAGTAACGCTGAAGCTCCGAAACTCGCTGATGACGATGCTGTAAAGAAAAGACGTGCGGATAATAAAGCAAAAGCAGCAGCCAAGAAGGCACAGAAGCAACAGCCTCCAAAGACAGCAGGTACGAAGCGACCTGCACCGGGGGGTGCTGCTTCATCGACTGTGAAGAAGACAAAGGTCACGGGTCCTCGTCCACAGGCAAAGCCAGTGATCAGGAAACCAAAGAAGCCATGAAAGCGTTATCAAAGATAATGCTGGCAGGGCAGTTTCAGGCAAGGCTCGCTACCCCACAGTCCTACTCAAATAAATCACGTATTAGATCACGATAATTACTTGACAATATACAATGGTCCAGACGTCCACTTTTCTACAATAAGTCCACCAACGTTCGATGAGGTGTCTGATAATGTCGGGACGAACTGCCGTGATGGGAAGGTGAGCAAGCTGCAGGGGAAGATTGTAACGCCTACGCTAGCTTCTCAACATCTATGCGTTCCTTACAATATCCGGATACCCATTACCCGTTTACCCGGACCACCAGTACAGTATATAAATCAGCTCGTTTCCTTACCTTCCTTAGTCTTATTTTGCCCAGCACTTGTACCTACGTTGTTATAAAACCTCGTTGTGTCCAGGTCTCGGGTGAATTAAGGCTCCAAGCTACCATACCTAGACGTCTGGTCTAGGGAGCTATTACAAAGAGGCGGTGGTATTGAGAATACACGTACGCACAGTCAGAAGCAGGGTTTGTTATAGAGCCTGTTCAGCGGGATCCGAATAGGCTCATAGGTAGATCACCAATCCATTAAGGTACCATCAATATTGATATTTGCCAGCCACACGGCGGTGCCTCACGAGACCTTGTGCAAAAGAGAGCGTGTAGGAAAAAGGTTGACCGATTTGCTCGGCTGTATTTGGTTACCAAATATAGTCATTCTGCTATTCGCTGCACAATAATCGCAGAAAAGTACGAAAATCTGTTCTTCGCGAGATTTTTGTTCACCAAAGCTGTATGAGGCACCGCAGTGCCAGTGCCTCAATTCGCGAACTACTTCAATTGTCTCGGGAAATGTATTCAGCTGTGGCCGCCAGCATTGGCCTAGTGATTCAAAAAGTGTACACTTGACTATATCTCACTGACTCGTTCGGCCGGGCCGATGGTTCAGGCTTGTTCTTCAAGCTGCTATTCATTTTGACCTCATCTATGAATTGTATATCAAGCTCTATCCGTACTTCACACTTCCATGGTATATGCTCGCCGTTCTGCGTCCACTACAATAGCACCCTGTCAGCAGCCCTACAGCGCCTTCCCAGGGATGTTTTCACGGCTTAGGGTTATTAAAGCTTGTACTGGCTATAAATCGCCTCTACGACAGACCAATTCTGTGCCCTAGGCTTCTCATGCAATTTTTGTAAGGTACACAGGACACAATCCAGCCGGAATCCAAAGTATGATCCACATGGTTAGTTACGGGCAGTGTTTTCATTGGTCTCATCAGATGTGGGCATTGTGACAGCAATTAGTTTGGTACAGCAACGGACATGGCCCGGAGCTCTATTCACAGCATCTTCTCATAGCAATCCTTGGAGTTTGGCAGGATGTCCATCATGACCAGCCCATGGAAGAGCAACGGTAAGCGCACCGTGCCACCGTCGACGGGCACGGCTAGTCCACAGCCGTCTGTGTGACACGGAGGTAGATGGTAAACGCGGGAGTGGCCATTTACACCACCGCTCAACGTGAGCAAACGTCTCGTACTATATTAGCTATACAACCCTTCAATTTCTTTCGGCCCATTAGTCCCCAAATGCAATAGATTTCGCAGAATGTCCTTACTCGTCGGATAATTACCACAACCATTCTGACATCATTTTCACAGCACTCGTGCCTTTCGAATGGAACGGATGAGGAAATCAGTGGTACATGTGGAACTGTACATGATAAGGAAGTTCCTTCACCTGAACCAGTGACATAACCATGTTCCGGTCAAAGCGAGTTCCTCAGAGAATGATGACTGCCCTTGATGGGATGCACTCCATCTGAAAGCGGTGTATTTACCACCGGTCCCTTACAGTATATATGCACTCTTAGACGAAGGAATAAGTATTAATTCTCACAAGATATATGGACCCGCTAACTCATGAAAAGATCATCTGGCTGTTTGTATCTCAATCTCACGCCAAGAAGATCCTCTCACCGCAGATTTCACAGCGCGCTTCCTCGCCTTTTAGGCATTTGCTTCAACTGGGGCTTGATAGGTGCCCTTTGTGTGCAGGTCTACGTATATCACATCACGTTCAGGAGCGATAGAGGTGTCTTCAAGATCATAGGTATGATAATTCAATCATTTATGTGTTTTAATTCTTATGCTGTGCAAAGTGTACGTTGTCTTCATCCTTGACTGGGCCCAGACTATCTCTGCCACATATGATGCTGTCCAATGGTTCGCAATTGGATGGGGAAACCCTGAAACGCTTGACCTCCTGCATTCAGAGTTTCTCAATGTACCTTTATTGACGAGCATAATTGGTGCAATCGTACAAGTGAGTCCAGTTTTACGTTCAGCCGTCGCATTGATGTCTTTAAGGATAAAGGTTTTCTTTGGCTGGAGGATCTGGACCATATCGAGTTCCCGAGTTGTTTTTGCATTCATTATCCTCATGGCACTCCTTCAGCTTGCGGGGGCAGCGGCAGCAGCCCACTATGTGAGGCATATCTAGTGACTCGTGAGAATCGAGTAGTTGAATCTGAATGGTTATACATAGCTCCGTATTGAACCACGAGAAAGCAGTGTCACTCCGGGACTACCTGAAGCTGTCGGAGTGAGGCTGGGGACATCTGCAACAGTTGACGTTGTAATCGCCGCTTGTATGACATTCTATGTGAGTCCCATCTGGTACCTGTTGACTGACACTCCTTCAAGTTGACGTTTCCATTTGGTCTAGCTACTTCGTGATCGAAATGAATTCTCCTTCCACACCAACACAATTATCACAAAGTGTAGGCTATAGAATCGATGTTTCATTCAATTCCTACTGAACAGCTCAAACAGTGACCCGGCTTACGGTCGAAACAGGTGTTATCACGGCAACAGCTGCCCTTGTCGATCTCGTGTTCTTCCTCAGCATTCATAACAACACTCTCCATCAGATCTCCGGAGTCAACCTCGCAAAGCTTTACACCAACTCGTTAATGATGTTATTTAATAACCGAGTAAACTTGGAAAAGAGCTTTCGAAGTTGGAAGGAAGACAACGAAATTGGGCTTCAAGACGCCGATAGGAGGGCTGAGTCGAGTGGAGGAAGCATTAGCGTTTTTCATGCTAGTAAGCAGCTGTTCCTACTTTACAAAGAAATGCTCAAATGTACGCCTTCACAGCTGTCAGGTCTCAAGATCATCCCTTCTCATAAGGTATTGAAGAAACACTGTAATTCACTCTTACAAGAGCGGGAGTAAATAGTCTCGCGTTATTTAACACCTCGGTTCATCATTACCCAGGTAGTGTCTGGATTGGCATCAGCAGAGACAATTGAGTAGATAGCCATTGAAGTGACTTCCAGCACTGTAAGGGCTGAAAGGAGATTTTGCGGCAAAACGAAGTAGATGATGGGGAACAGAAAAGGAGGCGGTGCCAGTGATGATTGTCAAACGCCCAGCCTGACCCTAACCCAATTGCTCGTATTTGCTAACAACAAACAATTTCGGACCTTCACCAGCGACGAGCTTGTTCAATGTCGATGGTTTCCGAACCAATCCTCCCAAGCAAGAGTTACAGGCATGTTTCCACGACGGGGACATAGTTTCCTGGAGAGTTCAGCAGAGGATGAATGGTCGGAAAATCTTAGGAGGGGGTGAGCAGAGTTTTCTCTACGTTTTGATTTATCACTAACCCCCTAGCACAACAGCCAGTGCATCCTCGAATCCAGTAACTCTACCCTATCGTACCTCTGCTCTTATCGCGACCTCTCTGTCTCTCCAGTGAGGCATGCAAGGAACTCCGATCCTACATACGTCCATGCAAACACACCCACGTCGACACCTCCCTTGAACTCACGATGCGCACTGGCCACCGCACACGAATCTTTCATGTGCAACCCATCTCCTACCCTATTCCCACAGCGCGCAACATTCCCTAGCCGTCTTCTTCCTTCTCTCTGAGCTCTACACGCCTACAGCCCCATGCGCAACTGCATCTGTGTCCTATGTATCTGTCGCATTGCGTAGGACAAGAGGCTCATTTCCAAGGATGAATAATCGGAGCATGGAGATGGGGAATGAGGAATGGTGTCAAGTTGGATGTTTTGGCTGTAAAGAAACGTCTCTGATGCGAGTGGTGAGCGCTTTTCCGTGTTCGTACCCTAATCTCTGGCTAACGTTTCCCCGGTCTATTCCAGGATTTCGTCACCCAGGCCCTCCACCAGGACCCGATAACCATATCACACGTCGCCGAACACGACTACTGCTTCAACTTTGAGTTTGCCCAACCAAGCTGCGGAATGCATCAACAAACATACCATCTCGCTCGTTTCTCTCGTTGGTCCGACAGACAGCCGCTCACACGACGATGAACGACTTCACTCCCTTCTTCAGTTCGCCCTTGCAGGAGCCTCGGAATCTCATACCCTTGAGCGTTATCACTCACTATGTTCCGAATTGATGATCTGACGTTCGTGCAACTTGCCCAGCACCAGCTCTTGTCCTGAGCGAGGCATCAACCTGCCGAATGACACCATATGCGGCAGGATATTGGCTCTGGGAGCTCCTTGTTGGATGGCAAAGGTCTTAGCGAGCAAGAAACGAGGGACTATGCCGATGTTGATACCTGCCCGTGACTGAGGTTTGTTATGATTGAAACTTCAGCTTTTTTCTTTGCTGAAATCGTTTCGTCTCTCTGATAGTCACTGTGTCTAACCCGAACAGCGAAGCATTTTGACCACGCACGTCAATCTTTTCGCCCTTCAATCTTCCAATTCCTCAACCTATCGCCTACCACTTAGAACCGCATTAAGACACTTTTCGCAGCGCATCTGTCCCGATCAGTCAAACCGCGAAGTACATCATACCTCCGCACTCATGCCACGCACCCGTCAGGAACCTCAACTGGTTAGCCAGCATTCAAATCTCATGCGAATCCGTCGAAATATCTATACCTCGTGCATATCCCCCTGCATTCCATATCTCTGGAAAGGAACCCTACCGTATCTTCGTATCAAATCCATGTAGCGACACATCCGATGGTCCAAGATCTCCATTCCCTGTCTCTGCTTCCAACCTCGTCAATCAGTCACCTCGCGGCCTCCCGGGTATAGGAAGTTTTTTTTACGTCCGAAACGTCACCTCCGGAAGTAGCGATTCTCCGAGACCCTTGGATCATTACTTTCGAAGCTGATACCGAGAAATGCTCCTGAACCCGTGTTCTAAGCGTCAAGATTCCGACAAGGACATGTTCGGGAAGCCTCGAGGCAGGAAGAGATATGAAAAGGCTGTATACACAATAGTGCTGGATTACTCACTAGTAAAGTCTGGATGGGTAATTTGTCGTTGAATGTCGTACAATTGATAGATCGCTTGGAATCCGTTTTGAGTTGACACTTAGGGCCGTGACGGGGTTGTACCCTGACGAATATGAACGCGAAGAGGATCCTTGAAGATCCTATAAGCGCTTGGTGATTTTCCATTGAAAGGGACACTATCGAGACCAGAACATTGAATATGGTTTTAGACAGGCGCGGAGAAGACAGACACGATAAATTATCAGGAGATTGTTGAGTTCTCTGTTGCTACCCCTTTTGCAATTTAGTAGTGCCTTCCACGAGTACATCCGAGTGTGCCTAGAGCCTAGTTCGACAGCTCGAGGCTTTTGTCCAATGCCGGGACATATGAGTGATTCTAGCAAAATACGGGTGTTCGACGATCCAAGGAAGTAGATTAGTGAATGAGAGTGCCCTTGAGTGGTTCTTTTTTGTCATCGCTGAATTGAGACGGACGAACCATCAGATATATCCAAAAAGCACGTAAGTTTGGTATGGGTGCGTCGCGCTTGCGACGAGTGACGAGAATCTACATAGATGTTCAAGTGAGAAAGAGAGGAGACACCGGGGATACGTACCTGCGCTTCTCAGAGATACTTGACGGATGACACAGGAAGAGCCTTTGAACTCTCAGCGCTAGGTAACGGTTCGTTGAATTGACAGCCGTGTATGAAGTGATATCCCCGAGATATTATTGAACGAATCGTCTGGTAAAGCTGGATTCGACGTAATTCATGGCACGTTCGAGTTCTCCAGCGGTTAGCTGTCTACGATGTTTTTTGAGGTTGTGGCATGTGCATTAGCTGGCGTAGAGAGGGCAAGGAGTTATTAGTGTGCGGTCAAAACAAAAGGAAATACTCACTAGATCTAGATAATTCATGTTTGGAAGAAGAACGGTATTGCGTTTCGAATACGTTGAGTATAGTAAATGAGCCGTAGATGGGTAGCTCGTCGAGAGACCGGGGGAGCTAGCAAGCACATCCTCAGTACTGTACTTTTGGCGTAAGAGTTATATTCTAGAGTCTCCCGACTGAGACCACGTAGACCATCATGTGGCAGGATTTCGTTTCTGGAGACTGATATTCGGGATTAGCGTTGTCACTGAGTATTCAAGAGGCAACGTACTCATTGCATAACCGAATTCTGATACGAGTCTCTGGGACAATATATCAAGGAGTCCTAATTATAGCATAGCACGCCGCCGTTGAGGGTCGCTAGGTCGGTGCAGATAACAAACTTTGAATTAGGACTTATGTCACCAACGCGTAAATCTATGTGTTATTGGTGTGCTCACCGTAGATATAAACATGGGTACTCGCCCTTACCATGCCGATATGTATGATTGGACGCGTCGTGTCCAAGAAAAAAGGGGAATTCTATGGTCGTCGTGGAATGAAGGCAAGAAACGAAATGCCTGCCGGTTTACGTGATGGGGCGTTCGAGGCCCTGGTTCGGAGCCGGGAGAGCCGAAAGGTCCGGTTTGGATGAGCTCGCGTTTTTTCATCCCTTCTTTTCTGTCCTCCACAGACCAAATCCCTCGTTCACTCATCCTAGCCTAACCTTTCATCCTATACCAACCGCCGGTATTACGGTCGGCTCCTCCCGCAATAGGTTTTTTGTACTGGACAAACGACGGCATTCCGAGGAACAACCCTTACTCCTCTTGCCATACTCGTACCAAACGTATTCCTTTCCAACCCCTCCTCGCACGACTATTTCCACCACGCGTCATTCAACAACGTAGAAACTATGACTACGTAAAAGCGTGAGGTGCGCTGGTGCTTTTGTAGCTAGTTATAGTGACGATTCTTACATTGACTTATAGATGTTCACTTGTACCCCATCTCCCCCATCCTATCCAGTATCCACCGACCTCAACCCAGACCGTTTATACGCTCCTCTTCCTTGTGCCCTCAGCCGTCGTCATGTATGCTCCCCCAACACTCCGGTTCATCGTCATATGCACCGCACTATCTGTTCGCCTTCCCTTTAGGCTGCCACCATCATTTACTCTTGCTACACACCTATTCGGCCAAACCACTGGCGTGGATCCCCCTCCAAATCAATATATCATTCATGGCCTACCTTTTTACGACGTCAAGGGTATCTCCGTACCAAGTCCAGACACGATGACAGAAGCACGTTTACGGTTGGGAAAAGAGAAGGGGAACGAAGATACACTTCCTCGGGACCGAGGTTCAACACAAAGGTATGTCCCTGTACCATGGCGTATGCTCTTTTCTAAACCCTGACATACCTACCAGCAGACTGTATATGGGCCTTGGTCACAGGCGTCCGTGACATCATCCCTCAAAGTCTCGAGATCAGCCTAGCGTTGTCGTCGGTTTCTCTGAATTCTGCCCAGAGAATATGTTGACAATGGGAATCTTAAAGATTATGGATGGCTGGAAGTCTTTGGTCTTGAGGTGTTGTTTGGTAAGTCGGGCATCTCTGCTGACTTCGAGTTCCTGCTCATTTGTGACTCAAAAACAACTAGCCGAGGAACTCAAATCAGACGGTTCGCATCGGCCTTTCAACTCCCATTGCTGTCACTTCACCTCGTCGTACGATAGCACGATGACAGCCAACCCTTCTATGCTCGATTCTGGCACCACTTTCAGTCCAAGTTTCGTCCTTTCAACATCCACTCGGCACGACGTCTCGACAGGTCGTACTTGCACCTGTTCCACTACCGCGACGACTCCGAGAGTACTCAACGCCTCTCATCTGCAGTCTTACACTCAGGATTCATACCGGGAGGTCGAAGGAGTAGCACCGTAGGAGGGCTTTAACGAAGGAAACGGGTATATAGATGAGGATAGTGGCATCGACCGAGCACAAGCGAGCTTTCGTACCGTCGACGTCCTCAGTGCTACCTAGCTGCTCTTCAATGCCAAGCTGCGGTTTTGGATGGTGGAGTGGAAAATGCTCGCCCAGTCGCGTCGAGAGCGAGGACGAGAAAGCATAAGAGGAGAATTCATGCCTTTCAAAGGGATTGGCATCGTGGTGCGTTGTCTTGCATACGGTACTGGCGAGTGTCAAAGTTCTGACCTTATTACTTACTGTAGCCTGTGGTCTGTCATTTATGACCACTGTCACTCGATATCGTGGTCCAACACCGCTTCCCTTTGTATCTGTCGATACCTGTACGGGATCGCTCATTCCTTGAACCTCCGGCCTCGAAGAGACGGTTTGGTACTTTCGGGTTCCTACAAGCCATGCAAACCTCAACGGTATCCCACGAAATCGACACTACGGTGCCTACTCAACGTCGGCAGTACTCGAAGATTCACCACCCAGGAAGATCGTATAGTGCTCGAACGTGCTACGCTCGTCAAAGCTCCAACCCCGAGAGTGGTAATGCGCTCAACTCCTTTGACGGTGGTGCTTCCACCACTGCGTATGGGCTATTGTCTTGGGATTTAGGAGATGGGAGCTTAAGGAGTCGTGTAGGATGTTCGAGGAAGCTTTGGGGTTCATGAAGTCTGAGCATCTTGATCGCATTGTATGTCCCGTTTCTTGTTGCGAGATTGTTGTGCTGATTTCGAGCTGCTAGGATTGTGGCGTATCAGATGATGTACAACGAATGCAATGGACACCCTGAATGTAGCACTGGGGGCTATACATGCAGTTCCCCTCGTTTTTACAGTATCGTAATCTACGGTTATCGTATTCAGGTGTTCAGGATGGTGCATGTATCACATTTTTTGGGCGGGCAGCTTTGCGATGGATAATATGAGGAAAATGATGTCTTTGTGTTCGAGTAGATGGAGTAGAAATGTTTTCGTGAAACTAGAATTAGTATATACATGGCAATGGGTAATGTCTTGCGCGAGAGACTTGAGAAGCCTTGCGTAACAACTCATAACGATGCGGCGAGGAGCTTTCCAAGCTCAAAGTGCTAGGGGTATCTGAAATGAGACAATCAGCTATCAAGCTAGCGAGAAAACGCATGTAACATACTGCTTCGCCCATGTTCCCATACAAGAGTCGGCTTTTCTGTAGCTGATCTTCGCGTAGCATCCATATTGCTAGGAGAAACCCGATGGTGACAGCAGGCCACGATAATCCGGATAACACAGGCTCGCTGATGTACACGAAGCATATAGATCTGCTTCCGGCGATGATTCGAGGTCCTGAGAGTATGTTAAGACGGGCTCGTCGCTAAAAAAATTCGAGAATATGCTTTACAATTCCATCCATGCCGCACGCCAATAATCGACATCTGCGGGGCGAAATATAGCCAACTGCAATTCCGTTTCCCCAAACTCAATAACCGGATCATGCAATATCTGTGGATGTTGTATTAGAGCAACCATTAAATCGACTGATAAACGAAGGTCCGACATACCTTCTCCCTATCCCTGCTACCCAGCGATGAGAGCCCAGATTCGCTCTGATGGCGGAAAATCCCCGAAAGAGGCCTCGACCACCGGGAAATCGGCCTTTATCGGGAGTGCCTCATTATTGGGGCCCTGGCGGCGTGAAAGGAGGCCACTCTACGACCTGGAGGCCCCGCGCGGGTGTGGGAGATGTTCCTTGGCTGGAGAGACGTTTCCCCCGATAGTGAGGGCCGTTGGCGGTTTTTTTATATAAGGTGCAGTTGTTTGCCCTAATAAAGTGCAGGGGGGAGATTTATGGTCCCCTGTTTTTGGCACCGAGAACAGGGCCAATTCGGCCAGTACACGGGCCACCAGATGAGGCCCATTACAGGGTCGAGCAGGATGGCTTGAGTGTGCCTAAGTTTTATGCGACCGATGAAGCTCAGGTCGGTTTATTAGTGCCGTTTGGGTACTAATAAAGTAGAGTGTGAACAGAAGAGTGTAAATTGTTGATATGACGAAGTATATATAAGTTCTGTTTTTCTTCAATAAGGTATTATGGTCTGAAACGAGAGACTTATGCTTGGAAAGATGAATCTATGAGTACTGTTATGAATATATTTGTGTAGTGATATTTGTGGATTAGGGAAGGAAAAAAAAGGTAGAAGTCTAGAAAAATACCTCAACGTAGTTAGGTTGTGACGTTCAGGTGACTAAGTTTATAGGTAACACTCTGGTGACAGCATGCCTGCGATTTTTTATAGTCACCTTATTATGGATGAGCTGATTGTCTATTAATTAAGTTGCATGATGTATGAATGAACAGTTAAAGTTGGTGCAGTGAGGTGGTGTCCTTGGACGTCGAAGTTCACGGTGTGGGATCAGTGGCAGGGGGAAGGGGTTAAGAGGGGAGTTACTACTAAATATAGCGTAGATCTGAGTCTTATACAAGGAGGTATTAGGAGAGGGTTATGGGTTAGGGGTTAGGGTTAGGGGTTAGGGATAGGGTTAGGTGGTAAGGGTGTCTATAGCGTGTATAGGGGTTTAGGGGTCTTAGGGGTTAGGGGTTAGGGCGGTCATTAAGCGGTGGTTATACAGAGGGGCGCGTTGACAGAGAAGGGTTATTAGGGTAGAGCGTTGATAGGGGTTGCAACAGGGTGATACTACTGTATTTC